>MNCI01013895.1:2182178-2240108 GCA_015680685.1 Gnetum montanum | reverse complement strand
GAATCTTGCTCTATTTCTAGTTTTCTTGTGGAACTATCTCTTTCTCTAGAGAAAATTAGGAGTAGATTGTGGAGTTGTGCTCAAATGTTTTTACAAAATTTTATTTGTTATAAGTAGGTATTATAAGGACCGCGTAGACTAGGTAGTTGAACAAAATAGGAAATTTTCAAGAACTCACAATACTTGGCAAAGTTGGCTGAATCTCTTTAAAGTAAGTCATTTGTAGTTTACACGCAACGCAATCGTTACATTTCTCACAACCGCACGCCGCAATAGCACACACACATACTCACATTAACTACTGAGTTTATTTGGAGGTATTTGGGCCTTGGTGTTGCTAGAGACCAGTAGGCACCTAAATCCTGTTCAAGGACACTCGTTGGCGGTCGCATCCCAAACGATCGCCAACACTTACATTCACTATCATTGTCTATTTCTAAATTCACAACCTCTACAAGGATGGCAACTTTGCCCTTACCCTTGCTATGTGTATGTTCAGCCTCTCTCTTGCTTCTTTCTTCACAATCTCTACCTTGCTCTCTAGACGCCTCTACTATTTTAAGAACAGATTGAAATCTATTGTCTAGGGAATCCCACATTTGATCTACCTTTGCTGATACTTCTAATGTCAACTTTTGGATAGGTAAATTTTTCCTATTCACCATCTCTTTGAGTGGTGACTCTTCTTCATCCTCACAAAATCTTACTCCCCTCTTTCGAAGGGAAGGATCTCGGTTATACTCTTCTGCACTTTCCTCTTTCATAGCTCACCTTCTTCCTTAGCAACTTGCTCTAATAGTCTTTGAATTTGATGAGACCTAAGCTCGGATAGTCTTCCTTGGGAAGAAGTCCCAAGGGTTCTTCTTGTTTCATGCCTAAGCCCATCCATGAGATGGTGCAGTTGATCCCTTTGCGAATAACCATGACCAAGACAACAGTGTAATAGTGCATAATATTGACCCATGGCAGCATCCAAGGGCTCATGTCCTTCTTGTTTCTAGACTTGGATTTGCTTTCATAAGTTAGACACTCAGGAGTACATTTAGTACTTGTCATTAAATAGTTCTAACATAGTACTCCACCTACGTATGGATTCCAGTTCTAAAGACCGATACTAGCTTTTTACTTCTTTAACTAATATCTATGGGAAAAACTTAAGTTTTTGCCATTCATTCTCCATGTTCTGTAAGGGACATGCATCATGGAATGCTTGTAAATGATTCTGAGCATTGGCGTTGTATCCCCCTTCAAATCGTGGAATATTGTTCATATCTAACCTCTTGATCCTACAATCTTTTTGGTGCCTTGTTGGAATTCTAACAACCTCAATTATGTCTAACATACTTTGAGTAGCGAGTAGGGGTTCATCGTGATTGTCTCATCCATGGCATCTATGATACCTACATTGTTCCCTACTCTCCCTTCTTCTATGTCGTGACTCTCTAGAGTGTCCTCGTCCCCTTTCCTGGCTATTTCATCTATGACTTCCACTTTGCCTACCTTTATCGCCATGGTATTTTTCTTTATGACCATGTATAGATATTGAAGGAGAGGGTGAAAGAGATGATGAAGGTGAAGAGGAAGGAGAACCGTCACCATGATGGTATCTACTACCTTCTCTTCTGTGGTCTTGGCCCCGATCACGATTGTGATCAAAATGTCCACCTTTATCATGAGTTCATATCCCTTTTTTGGATCTTGTGTGCCTGTGGGTATAAAAACCTAAGTTATGAATAGTGGAATGAAGGTTCTGATACACAACCCCTTGGCCAAAGTCAAGGGGAGGAAAATCGTTGTGTGGGCGATTGGTTGAGGTAGGTTCACCACCCTCATTTTTGCTTAACACATGTGGGGCATCTTGGGACCACTTACCCTTCAAAGACTTATGATGTCTCTCCTGTTGCAAGTCCCTTTGACATTGTGCCTTTGCGGGACAGTATTCTCTTGAGTCATGGTCTTGCACAATGTATTCTACGTGTAAGTGCGGCATGGCAATTCGTGTGAGGGCACGAAGAAGCATGCTCGGGACTAAACTATTAGGAGGTAACACTATGTTACCTTCTAAGTCTTGCCAACACAGTTGTTCATCTTGATGAAGCATAAAGGTGAAGTTTGGTATATACTCATTAGGATGAATATATACCACTCAAACTTGTTGAGGGACTGGCGGATCAATATCATATGTATTATGTCATCGACTGTTTCCTATTTCAGACCTAGGTGGTGAGGCACTTTTGTACGAAGAAGGAGACATACTTGTCTGTTCAGTGTGCAATGTATTCTTGTTTGTTATTTTCTTATCCAACCCTAAGGGTTCGTTCCAACTATGTGAATGATTTTCTATGTTCTAGTTAGCGCACAAACAACTAAGTCCCTGGCAATGGTGCCAATGATGAGCGGCGAGGTACCCCTACTTTCAACAATACGAATATAAGTGTTTCACACACAATCCAATTGAATTCGAAGGACTAAGTGCTTATGCGCCCTTGTGGAATAAAGATGGTTTGGTTGATCGTTGTCTTCCCAAGCTTACTTGTATGTCACGATTGTATGGTTAAGTAAGCTTGAGGCATATGATTTTTATAGCTTTTATGTTTTTATGTCCTGTGCTAATAGGGAAAGAGAGAGATAACTAAGTAACTAATTTAACTTAACTACTGATTAACTAGGCTTTAACTAATCCTAAAACCAGTATCCGTTCTCACTTGCCATACACATCCTGAACCAATGCAAGACTACTGGGATTACCAAACGCTAATCATTACTAGGTTACCAAGCGTTACACACATGCTCGAAGTGATCATACTAAGTGTATTTTAATGATTTGTTTAATTGATCAAAATGAATTGCTATGCTAATAACAGAAATGTAAAGTGCATAAAATAAAATAAATGCATAAGAAAATAAAATAAAAGAAATGTGTAAGAAAAAAGATCTCAAGTGCTGCAAGGATGAATCAAAGAGCTCATCTTTATTGCCATACACAAGGTGTGCTCAGGTACACAATGCTCGAATAAAGATCCATCCACACTTAGACCTCCTACTGCGGGCACTTGGAAAATACTCTAACTTTGAGACAGACTACAAGAGTTTTGCTACTTGACTGCTACTAGACTTCCTTTCCCAATTGTGTGCCTGGGCACTGTATTTATAGGCTTGGGAGCAACTACTCTAATAATTAGAGTAACAACTCTAATAACTAGAATAAATCGCTAGAGTAACTGCTCTAATAATTAGAATAAATCGCTAGAGTAACCGCTCTCATCAACTTTTGTGCTCCAATCTCTTCTGTATTTGCTGATGGTCCTTATTAGAATCCTTGTGACCTCCTTGTTAGTTACCTCTACTTGATTGTTGGCTTGGGGATGATAAGGTGTTGTTAATTTATGTTCAACCACCAAGCGTTACACAAGTTTTCAAAAAGTGGCACCTATAAAGTAAGTTACATTGTTAGAAATTAGTGCACGTGGCATCCCAAACCTATTTACAACATGTTGTTGTACAAATCTAGCAGCAGTGGATGATGTACAATCGATGATGGCTACTACTTCTACCTATTTTATGCAGTAGTTGACTACTATGATGACATATGATCTTCCATTGGATATGGGTGTGATGGGACCCATGAAGTCTATGCCCCATATGTCAAAGGGCTCTAGTGGTTGAATACACTGTTGAGGATCCTCCATTCGTGTATTCATCCCACCATCTTGTTGACAACACACACAAGATTTAAGAAATTGGTGAGCATCCCTAAAGATTGTAGGCTAATAGTATCCTGCCATCAAGATTTTTATGGCTATGCATCTTCTTGCATAGTGGCTCCATAGGGGCCTTTATGAGCATCCTATAGAACACATAGTTGATCCATTTCATGGACAGTTGATCCATTTCAGGGACACACCAATGAACTAGGCCTTTGCCACACACCTTATGCAGGTGTCCATTGATTTCCATGAAGTATTTGGCTTGATGAGGAAACTATTAATTCTTTCTAAAGTCAAGATCTTATAACATCTCTTAAGTAAGAAGAAAGGTGAGGATGCCATTGTACTATGTTGGTTCTATAGGCATTTGGTCATTTATTGCTCCTATAAAGAGGATTTCATCTGGAAATTGATCAAAGAGCATACTCTCCTCTTTGTTATCCCATCTTAGTTAAGAGATATGGTTAGCAATCACATTCTTAGTTCTTTTCCAATCTACCATTGTGAGTTCGAATTCCTACAAGATAATGAGCCACTGTGTGATACAAGGACTCACCATTGGCTTGTTCATCAGGAAGTAGATGGCATTATGATTTGTGTGCACAAATACTTTATAACCATGCACATAGTGCTTGAAATTTTCAAGAGCATACACCACTATTATAAGTTCTTTCTTAGTTATGATGTAATTCAATTATGCATCCACAATGCTTCGACTCATGGAATGGATGTAATATGAATGCTTCTTATCATCCAACTGCATAAGCATAGCTCCCAAGGCATAATTAGAGGCATCCGTCATTATGTGAAATGATTTGGACCAATCTGGTGCCCATAGAATTGGAGTTTCTATGAGTTTATCTTTTAATTATTGAAATGCATGTTCACATTTCTTAGTCCAAATGAACGAAGCATCTTACTTCATAAGCTCATCCAATGGCTTTGCAATCTTAGAGAAATTCTCTATGAATTTCCAATAGTAGCTAGTGTGTCCAAGGAATGACCAAACATCTTTGATAGTTTCTAATTAGTGGGTTATTCCTTGGATGACCCTTATTTTTTCGGGATCTACCTCAATTCTTGCTTGTGAGATTCTATGCCCTAATACAATGCCTTCTTGGACCATGAGATGACTCTTTTGGCAATTAAGCCTAAGGTTTGTTTCAACACATCTCCTTAGCACTTGCTCAAGGTGATCCAAGGCTTGTTCAAACATAGCTTCATAGGTGGAGAAGTCATCCATGAATACTTCCACACCACTATCGATCTACTAGCTAAAAAATGCTAAGGACCAGGCATTGAAATGTTGCAGGAGCATTGCATAGATCAAATGGCATCTTGCAATATGAAAAAGTCCCCCAAAAACTTGTGAATGTTATCTTGGCTTGATCTTCTGGTGAAATTTGGATTTGGTTATAAACCATCCAAGAAGTCATAATAGCAATGCCCAAAGATGGTATCCAACACTTGATCCACAAATGGCAATGGAAAATGATCTTTGAATGTTGCCATGTTCAATAGCTTGAAGTTGATGCAGACTTACCACTTGCCACCTTTCTTTGGCACAATTATGAGTGGGCTGACCCACTCACTATCTATGATGGGATAGATGAACCCCACTGTTGAACCCCAAGATTGGGTCAATTTTAATTAAGAACCTCCAATAAAAGGATACATTTTAATTAATTTATGTAATTAATTACATATTGTTAATTATTTAACCAATGTTTAATTAATGTTTATTTTAGTTAATTTGATTACTTTTAGTTTATTGTATTTTTGTTTATTATAGTGATAAGTATTATTTTATTATTAGTTTATTAATTTTTATTACTAGTTTATTTTTAGTTTAATTAATATCTTATTATATAAATATCATACTATACATTATATATATTATATATAAATATATATACATTATATAAACATCATATATATATTGTACATAATTATATTATATATAAACTATATAGATATTATATATATATATATATTAGAATTAGGGCACTTGACTTATGTGTAGGCAAAGCAAAGTGATAACTTCTACACCCATGTTGGCAGTTGCAGCTCCAACATAAACATTCTACAGCTCATGGAGACATGAAGGAAAGAGACCTGATCACCAATCTCTATTATAGAGGCTACAGAATCTAGATTACTGTGATGTAGGATCTTTTTCAAAAGGGATTGGCCAATGTAAAATAGGCTCTGTTAACCAGATACTCAATTGGTAGCTTGGCAACATTCATTCATAGCAATGATTTCAGAAATTTTCTGCCCAAAACAACCAATTTGCAATTACATCCAACACTACTACATAGTTAACATAAGAGGAAATGTCCTTCGTTATGGTTTTCATTGACGATCCACATTTTACAAAGACAATTTCATAGAAGTCATTCACATGAATGAGATCAAATTTGTGAAAAGATGGCAGAGGACATGTTTATACAGGGCTACACATGGTAAAGAGAGCCAAGCAACCATAGCAAGAAAGTAAAGCCAAATCTGCATCAGCGTTAGCCATAGGAGAAGAGATCAATTCTTGTTTTACACATGTTGTGGCAAATTGCATTTATGATCCCCTTCATGATCAATCTTCAAGTTACAACTTTTGCTGCAATTAAATGCCTTGCTATAATAATAGTATATATATTTTCATAAGAAAGACATAAAACTTATGGTAGAACTTGTGCTTCCATGGTTGGTGAAGTTGTAATTCCTACTACTCATCTCACAAACCTATAATGATGACAATAAACATACTTGATTCAACTATTGATTCTACATCTTCACTGCGCTTGTAAATCATAGTAATAATGGTAGCCACAAGAGTGAGGGTAGTTAATGTGCTTGGAAGTGGAAACAGTAAAGGTGTCAAATTTGCTACCATCATGTGTATCACTTCTTATTGGTGTTTTATTTACTATTTTCATTGTCATCTTCTGCAATGATTTTGCTTTGATATTTACCAACAGCAAGGTAGTGATAAAAACAATGTCAAAGAATGTGTACTTGCTTTTATTGACTATTCTTCTTTGAAGCATTCAACCAATCAAGTTGCAAGGTTAGCCAACAGGGGAATGCGCAAGGCTATTCTAGGATATTTCTCTACTGTATCTATATCTCAAGGTGAGCAAAGCATCGTGAATTTTGGTTCTGATGGGATATGATATGGCATGGGCCGTGATATCATGTATGCAATATCGCAGTCTGTCGCCAATTCTATAAATAAGAGGCGGCTCTCCCTTGTTCCTCCATCTAGATCTAGACCTTAGCCAAACTCTTATTATTTTACCATTCCAGAGATAGAATAATTTCCATGTGCCCATACTAGGAGTCCCAAAGTGAATGGATCTTTATTCGAGAAATTCTGTACCTGAGCACATAATTGTGTACGGCAATAAAGATGAAATTTTGGATAAACCTTGTAGCATATGGACTAAGCTAAATAGGTCTTTAATTATTGTTAAATGTTTAAATGCTTTCTTAAGGACTTAATCTCTCTCAACCCTCAACTCTCATAGTTAAGTGCATTCAGTACGACCGCTTCGAGCATGTGCGTTACGCTTGGTAATCCCAGTAACGAATAGCATTTGGTAATCCCAGTAGTGTTGCATTAGTTCAAGGTGTGAATGGCAAGTGGGAACGGATACTATTGCTAGGATAATTAAAGCTTAGTTAGCAAAAGTTAGTTACTTAGTTTCTCCACCCTTTCCTCTCTTAGCATAGGTGATAAAAACATAAAAGATATAAAAATCACATGCCTCAAGCTTACTTAATCATACAATTGTGACAAATACAAGTAAGCTTGGGAGGACAATGATTGATTAACCTTAGGTGTTCCATATGGCATGTAGGCACTTAGTCTANGGACTAAGTTGTTTGTGCACTAAGTAGAACATAGGAAATCATCCACATCATTGGGAAGCTTAAATGAACCCTTAGGATTAATCAAAAGAAAATTTAAATAATGGTCAATAGCACACCAACAAGATAACAATGTCTTCTTCTTCTCATAAAAGCACTTCACCACCTAGGGATCACACAAGAGACAGTCGACTGCACAACATACATAACCAAGAACCACCAGTTCCTCAAGAGTATCGGGTAATGTATACTCATCACGATGAGTATATACCCGATTTTACCTTTATCCTACATCAAGATGAACAATTGCATTGGCGAGAATTGCAAGGTAACATAGTGTTACCCCTAGATCGTGCAGTCCCTAACATGATACTTCGTGCTCTTGCACAGATAGACATGACATAGTTATACGCTGAATACGTTGCATGTGATTATGACACAAGGGACTACTGTCCCACAACGGTGCAACATTTAAGGAACTCATGGCAGGAGAGCTACCATACATCGTTGAAGGGTAAAAGGGTCTCGCACGTCCTACATGAAATTGGAGATGGTGAACCAGTTATAACAAGTTCTCCATCAAATGATGTTCCTCCTCCTAACAATGGTGAGGAGGTGGGGTATCAGAACCTACACTCCACGATTCATAACCTTGGTTCTGATTCCCATGAACACCAAGTGTTCAATAAGGGAACATAAACAAATGATAAGGGTGGGCAATCTTATCGTCATCACGATCAGGGCCATAGCCACCGAAGAGAAGGTAAGAAAAATCGTCATGACAATAGTTCCCCTACTTCTTCACCTTCATCGCTTCATTCACCCTCTCCTTCCACATTAGGACGCAGTCACAAAGAACACAACCGTGAGGATAAGGGTAAGCATAATGAGAACCCTCAACGAGAGAGTTGAGAGCAAGGATGAGGGCATTCGAGAGAATCAAGGCATGGAAGAAGGGAAAGTAGGGAACCGTGTAGGCATCACAAACACCATGAAAGAAATGACAATGATGAACCCCTACTTGCAACCCAAAGTATGTTAGATATTATGGAGGCTATGAGAATACCTACAAGGCACTAGAAAGATAGCTGGATCAAGAGACTAGAGATGAATAATATCCCTCGATTTGAAGGAGGATACAACACTGATCCACAAAACCACTTACAGGAATTTCACGATGCCTATGCCTTATAGAATATTAAAAATGAGTGGCATAAGTTAAAGTTGTTCACAAGGACACTCATAAAAGAAGTAGAAAGTTGGTACTGGTCCTTAGAACCAGAATCTATTAGACGGTGGAGTACAATGCTAGAACTATTCAACGATAAATATCAAATGTACTCCAGAGTGTCCAACTTGCGGAAACAGATCCAAGGATGGAAGCAAGGTAATCATGAACCCTTAGATGCTACCATGGGCTCATATTATGCACTACTACATCGTTGCCCGGGCCATGGTTACGCACAACAGGATCAACTTCGTCATCTCGTAGATGGGCTTAGGCACGAAACTAGGAGAACCCTTGGAACATATGCCCAAGGGAGATTATCTGAGCTTAGGTCCCATGAAGTTCATAGACTATTGGAGCAAGTAGCTAAGGAAGAAGGAGAGCTATGAAAAAGAGAAATCACAGAAGAGTATAACCATGATCCTTCCCTCTGAAAGAAGGGAGTAAGATTCTGTGAGGAAGAGGATGAGTCACCACTTGAAGAGTTGGTGAATAGAAAAACCTTGCCGCTTTAAAAGTTAACAACCGAAGTGTTAGCTAAGGTAGATCAAATGTGGGAATCCTTAGATAGTAGATTTAAAACCGTTCTTAAAATCATAGAGGAGTCTAAGGAGCGAAGTAGTGACCATGATAAAAAGAAATGGAAAAACTTAGACCATGCACGTAACATAGGTAAGGGAAAAATGACTATCATCGATGAGGTTGTGGACTATGATATGGACAATGATAGTGGATGCCAATATGACCATCCTAAGGTATGTTGACCAATAATCTCACATCTTCAAGAGTCTAGGGTGTATGCACTCAACCCAAGAATTAACAAACGGTAAGCACCCCAGAGATTACCTTATCTCCAAGGTAACTGAAGGCAGTTCCACCAACCCTTAACGTATTATCCAAGTGGAACTCCACCACAACCAATCAAGCAATACCAGCAGTGGCAATACCCACAGTCATGGGGGATGCCACCACCTAGGCAAAAATACCCTTACCGGAAACCAGATCCGTATGGCTATTACATGCAGCAGCCAGTTTCTCCAAGTGACTCTGTCAGTCACATGACCCCACAACATCACTACCAAGTTCAAGAGTATTTTAGGACTCCCTCTCCTGGAAGAGACACTCCACATGCATACCATCCTCTAAATCCATCTGCATCTCTTACACCGATAGTTCCACTACCACCCACTCCAACGATGCAAGGGGAGCTCCCCGCTCAACCGCAGCAACGTAATGCTATAAGAGCTGTAAACCTTCAACCCACTGTTGGTTCTAACAATCGTACAAAGGGAAGACCTTTCTTTAGAACCAACAGTCCAAACAAGCTCTCACAACCACAAGTGGTTGAGTCTATGACCACTCCTCCATCAAGTAAGGCTTCGAAGCTCCCTTCAAACCAACAATAGAGCTCAACGCACACGGTTATGTTAACACATACTGCCACTGACTGGATAAACGTAGGCCACCTTCCCAAGAAACTCTCTAACCCCGAAAGTCCCTTAATCTACCTCCAAGTCGGTGGGAATGAACCACGTAAGGCTCTTCTTGACTTAGGTTCCAGAGTTAACTTAATATCACAAGAAATGTATAAAGCCTGGAACCTGCCTCCACTAAAGAAGAGCAATATTCAATAAGAGTCGGCTGACCAGTCCATCACTGTTCCCTTGGGACTTGTGGAGGACGTCGTTACCACTATGTGTGGTTGGTCATACCCAGTTGATTTCCTAGTGATAGAAGTCAACAATAACAAATGAGACTTCCCAATTATAATGGGGAGGGCATGGCTAAGTACCATAAAAACATGCCTAAGAATCTACAATCTTTCCCTAGAAATATCTAAAGAAAACTCTTATGGAAAGATCAAGAAGAAGATAGTTCCATGCATCACATACAGTGATATAGAGGGTGATGATGTACAGGAGTGCTCAGCATTTTCTGTATGCAACCAGTGTGCCCAAGAGACTAACATACAAAAGTGCCTGTATGTAGCAACCACACAACAAGAGAACACCTAGTGGTTGATAGCTAATAGAGAGAGAAACTCATCAACATGCATGGAACTCACTAGGGGAACAACGAGCAACTACAACGAAAGCATAGATACATTGGAGTATGAGCATCACCAACTTCCAACCCTTAACCTGAAAACATCAATTGGGAGAAGTTGGACACTTCTAAAAAATTCAAAGAAATGCTCATTATTTCGGATCTCTACCTTTCAATTCAGTCATGGGGGAGATGGCAACCTATGCTGATCATTTGAGGCCCTTAGTTTCTTTTTTATGTTTTTGTTTTACACATTTTTGTTTTACAAATTTCTTTAACTTTTCTTGTTTTTTGTTTTACAACATCGTTCATACTTTTTTTTTATTTGTGTGTGTGTGTGTCTTATCCATTTTATCAAGTTTGTCACCTAATAAGTGCTCANTGACATTCCTAGAGACTACGAACTCTTTGAATGTGGAAATGTCAGGGCATTAAGGGCATGAGCATGATTTGGGGAGGACCCACTGGCATTCCTATTTGGTGCACCTGTTAAATTCTTTCCTTTAACATTTTTTACAATCAACTCTATTTTGTTCATTTCCATCTTGACATCCATTTCATCAATGTTACAGTTGTCTCTTTTTCTCCATCTTCCTTATTCCTTTTCTTTTTCCATTCTATCGCTAATGGAGGTTCGCTCTTAGTCATGGGGGGTCCTGACCTAATTTTTTCAATTTTCTCCTAACCCCTACACCTTCAGTAGTCGCTAGTGTTATATCTCCAGAATCTGCATTAGCCATACTGCAACTCAGCCAATGGACCTTTCACCGAAGCAAGGTCTCAGCTACATTGTGATTCATTTACCCTTGCTAATATAAGACTGTGTTGTATGTGCAAATGGAAATCATACAACAACGGATTGGATCTGGAGGGAACACTTGGAATGGATCGGTGCTGAAGCAGTTATGCAAGGAACAAGATTGATGGCACTCTTACGGATTGACAACAAAAGGTGCAATCTTGGCATTGGCAATAGCAAAATTCTTCTCTCTTCTCTCTTCTCTCTTAGCTGCCAAATAAGGCCTGATGTCAAATGTATAAAGTGTTCACTCTTGTTGTCGTGAACACCAGTTTTGTCATGTTCTGTAATGATGATCCATTCACATGTCATCCCATTTACCACTAGTCTCATCTTGGTCAATAATCCCATACCTTCCCAATATTTTGTAAAGAACTCAAGGATGAGTTTTCATTTAGTCATGGGGGTATGATGGGACGTGATATCGCATGGGCCGTGATATCGCGTACGCAATATCGCATCGGAAGCTGCGATATCGCATACACGATAGCGCAGTTCGTTGTCAATTGTATAAATAAGAGGTGGCTCTCCCTTGTTTCTCAATCTAGATCTAGACCTTAGCCAAACTCTTGCCATTTTACCATTCCAGAGATAGAATAATTTCCATGTGCCCACAGTAGGAGTCCCAAAGTGAATGGATCTTTATTCGAGAAATTCTGTACTTGAGTACATAATTGTGTACAACAATAAAGATGAACTTTTGGATAAACCTTATAGCATATGGACTAAGCTAAATAGGACTTGAATTATTGTTAAATGTTTAAATGCTTTCTTAAGGACTTAATCTCTCTCAACCCTCACCTCTCATAGTTAAGTGCATTCAGTACGACCGCTTCGAGCATGTGCGTTACGCTTGGTAATCCCAGTAATGAATAGCATTTGGTAATCCCAGTAGCGTTTCATTAATTCAAGGTGTGAACGGCAAGTGGGAACAGATACTAATGCTAGGATAATCAAAGCTTAGTTAGTGAAAGTTAGTTACTTAGTTTCTCCACCCTTTCCTCTCTTAGCATAGGCGATAAAAACATAAAAGATATAAAAATCACATGCCTCAATCTTACTTAACCATACAACCGTGACAAATACTCGTAAGCTTGGGAGGACAACGATTGATTAACCTTAGGTGTTCCATAAGGCGTGTAGGCACTTAGTCTGCGGAGTTCGATCGGATCGTGCATGTAATGCTCGTATTCGTATGGTTGAGTGTAGGAGTACCTCACCACTCATTGAGTTCCATGCCATTTTGCTACATTATGGAAGGTTCTCTTCCACCGTTTCCATCATATTTGCTCGTCTATTAATATTAAGAATGCCAAACTTGGTAGTCGCATCAATTTTTATGGATTGGCATCATATCCAACCTATTATTAAAATACGTATTTTTAAACATTGTTGCACATTGTGGAGTATAAATAAGACATCTCACATTTTATTTTGGGGGCATAAAGAAAAGAAGATTTTAGGGAAAAAACATTAGGGAAGAGGAGAAGGAATTGACACCAAAAAAATTCCACATCAAATTGAGATCAATTATTCTTGTGATTTATGTTGAAGATCTATTGAGCTTTGCAGCAATTCTTGGAGTCCATTGTTTGACAATCAAAATTGTTACATTGTGAAACTAATAAGGCAGAATTGTGATTTAGGCAAGTCTCCCTTGTGAGCTTCAATTATTATTTGTAATTTCAATTTGATTTAATTATTAATTTTCATTCTTGAACTTAATGTTAGAAGTTAGGGTGAAAATTTATGATTTTACTTATGAGTGATAGGCATAAGTGTGGAATTTAATTGGATTCAATTCTAATTATTTATTATCTTGATGATTTCTTTGACTTTTTAACTGTTCCTCCACGGTATACGACTTGCGGGTCAATCACAGATGAGGTGACAATCTCTACAACAAAAGAAGCATAAATTTTAAAGGTATCCAACACTGAATTTTTCCTAGCTCGTCACCCACCTTGAGGAGTTGTTCTATTCCCTCCTTGACGATCTTCTTCAATTTGGGGTTCAATTGCCTTTGCGAATGCCTTCTTGGCTTCATGGTTGGGTCAATGTAAATGTGATGCTAGCATATCCATGAATTAATTCTAATTAGCTCGGGATATGACCAAGCAAAGGTTATTAGCCATTTGTTAACCACCTATAATAGCTTTTCTTTTTGTTTAGGAGCAAGTTTGGCATTGATTATGACTAGCTTTCCATTGTTTAAAAATGCATACTACATGATGGCTGGTAGAGTTTTCAACTTTAGGGACTCCTACTTGAAGTTATTAGGGATTTCCAACTCTCCTCAATAGGTATCATCATCTTCATCATCAGAGAGTTGGTGATGAACTTGATCAAGTTCATCCATGCCTTCAACATAAGCACATGTTAAGGCTCCAAGTTGGTTCCATGCACAATGTGCTACTGTTACAGTAAACTATTAGCCACTAGGTGCCCTCCTATTTTGTGGCTGCTGCGTATAAACACCTTTGGATATTTTCTTCATGTGCACAATGACTGCATGCTTTAATGACTGTACTTTTGATGGACCAGATCTTTTGCACACAATTGCACCCATTATTGTTGTATGCAATACATGGAACACACTTCTTCTCTAAACGTCTAAATTCATTTTCCTTGGAAATTTCCAATGAGAGGTCCATTATACCCATTCATGCATCTATTGTGCTCAACCAAGCCCATCCCATAATGATGGAAAAGTCATCTTCATCTTTATTGCCTCACATATTGTTATGCTTAGGTACAATAGTGCTTGAATAAAGATCCATACACTTAATAATTCCTACTGCATGCACTTGGGAAAATATTCTAACTTTCAAATGTAAAAACTGCAAAAGCTTTGCTACTACTATGAATTTTGATGTCATAAATGCTGTTGGTGGGTGCATATTTATGAGCAAAAAATGGACCCTACGTTGACGGGGCCAGTTGACAATGCCTAGTCAACATAGCCAACTACAACTCATCAATAGTGGTGAAATAAAGGTAATAATTCAAAGCCAAAAACCCTCTCAATGCAAGTAATTTTATTACTTAGGATCAATAGTACAATGAGATGGTGAAATTGATAAATATATAAGAAACATGATTAAGGCAAGATGATTTTTAGTGATGTTCTTTATGATATTCATAACAAACAATTTAAGTATAAATTGGTTTAAGAAGAGTAACAACAATCTTTGGAATTTAAGTTTTTAATAATGTAGTCTAGCTTTATCATTTTAAATGCTTGTGAAATGTGGTAGCTCACTTGTCAATTCGTGAGCTTAATGCTAACGGAATGAGCCCAATAGAATTATAAATAGTCCGGAACCTAACTAAATCCAATTAAATCTAACATACAACTTCAACCAAATCTAACATACAACTTCAACCAAATCTAGCACTATTTCATGTGTAAAATACTTGGTTCCACGAGCGCCCTCCATAAATAAAGTTTGTCCCAATCAATCAAAAGGGTCATTACCCAAATGTTCTACACATATCTCATCAAGTGGGTCCCATGCTATGATTTCAAGGCCAAGAAACAGCAAATCAATTCCTCACTCAAATTCTTCCAACCAATCACCGTAAGAACCTCAAGTATTCTTATCCAACTATGTAGCCCACAAAAAATCATTTGATGGTACAGCTACATATAATCATTACGAACCACCACCAAAAAAGGTCCCAAGCATCGCCTTACAAAAACGAAGAAAGAAAAAAAAAATTAAATTCTTAAGGACTTTGATGTGTTAAGGGAATTCAATTTCCCACGTTACCGACAGTTGACCTCTGACCACTCGCCACTCTTCTTTTTAAATTTTGCACGTTTATTTTTATTCTTGGATAGGCAGATTCCCTAGGAAGGGATCATCATCACCACGTGAAACAGTAATAGTAACATTCTTGTTTCTTAATAGTAACATTCTTGTTTCTTAAGTCATATGATTTTCACTTGAGCTTTGATACAATTACTCGAAAGAAGTTAGATTTTCGTGCTTCATTAACCTTTCTATGATCTTACTCTAGATAATGATCCTTTGATATACTTAGAATAATACCTTTTGGATGATGATCTTTTTTAAAGATGATTTAATATACTTAGAATCATAGCTTGAACCTAATATGGTGATAATAAGGTGTTTGCTTCTCAAGTTGAAAGATCTCTGTCCAGTCTAGGCATAACCCCTTCAAAAGAAAGGATTGGGTATTGGAATCCCAAAATAATTGTAATATAGATATACCCATGATATATTGTCCACCAGAGTGGAACCCATGATTTGAAATTTTCAAACCAAGAAAAATTTTACCGCTAGCTACATCTTTAGCTCATTCTGCGACCCTCCCAAGATCTGAGTGATGATTATTTTGATATACCTGGAATAATGTTGTAAAGGTAACATGATTTAAGTGCTATTAACAGGTTTTGAATCTAATAGCTTCAATTACAGAGGAACCATGATTCCAGAAAATTCAAAAACGAACACGCATTTATAATTTTAACTACGAAGCAAGCTCACTGTTCAGTCGGCTGATACGCCCGAAATTTGGCTGGGTAGGTACGAATTATGCAGAGCATTCTTGCCAGGCTGCCAGTTTCAGCTTTAGCGGTCCCGCTAAGCCAATCTCTGGAAGACCACCACGCCCGTCGAACTTGACCTTTCTCGTAGATCCTCTTTCAAGATCCCGCGAAAACGAAGTTTCTGCAAAGGGAATTTCTCTTCGGAGATATTATCGTGCGCAGACCAAATTCGGCGTTCCTTTTGCTTGCAAACGCGAGGTCGAAATTCGTCCTCGGAATGGCAATTCGCAACGGAAGATTCAGGTAAGTGTGTAACGGAATCGTAGAAACAAAGCAAACAAGCAGGAATAAGGAATGGCCTGTTTTCGCTAGGTTTTGCTGCTTCCAGGTAAACGCCGCACCTCTGTAGCCCGAGTTTTCGGAACGCAAGGCGCAGAGGACAGAATTTTGCAGGTGCGACACTGCGAAGCATGTAAGATTCTCGATCTTTTGCCCTCGTTCCAAACTTTTCAAGCATTGCACGCTTTCCAGGACAAGGCCGCGGTGAAATCCTCGCGGCGCTGGATCTTCGTCGCTGAAGGACCGGATTGCGCCAACTACCGCAGCAAGATGTTCAATTCGTCGCGTTTTTGAAGATAAAGTCAGGTTTGCCAATTTTTGGCCTTTTATCGTATCTTTTTTCCAAGCATTTCACGCCTCCGAATACAACGCGAGGAAAAATCCTCACGACTGCGAATTTTCACAGCAAGAACAAAATAAATCGCTGGAGAGAAGCCAGAAGGATCGACAATTCGTCGCGTTTTGCCTTACTTTTCCAGGCGTGACACATGTTGGCGGTCAAGTCAAGAAACGCCACCGGTCAATCGCAGTTTCCCTGGTTTTTCTAGGCATTCTACACCTTCGAAGACGTTGCCCCGAAGCGATCCTCATCGCAGCGAATTTTCGGTAATTGCAGCACCGAAGCAAGCAAGAGCATCGTTCCGCAACGATTTCAGATCTTCGGCACGCGAGAAGAAAATTCTAGCGAAAAGCCAGTAAGAGCGATTTCAGATCTTCGGCACGCAAGAAGAAAATTGCAGCAAAAAAAAGCTGTAAGATCGATCCTCTCCGATCGTTCGCGGACTTGTGCAAGCATGACACGCGTTCAAAGATAACGCCCCAGCACAGCGAAGTTGATCCTCGCGTATTTCTCCGAGAAATGAATGCGGAAAACGGAGAAGACGAGGCGGCAGGCCGTCCGGGCTTTGCGGTGCGCTTGAAGGAGGTCGTGAAGGCGTGGCTTAACAGGCGGAGGCCCTGGACCGAGCTTATCGGCACGGGCCTGGACTCCTTTTCCCGGCCGCGCTCGCTCTGCGAGGCCTTTCATCGTTCTCGGCATAACATCAACAACTTCCGAGGCAACTACGCTTCAATCGTTCTGGTTACAGCTCTCTACAGCCTGCTTGGCGATCCGACATCTCTAGCAGTTATGTTCGCGCTCGCCGTACTGTGGCACTACCTCTTCTTTTTCAGGTCTGGAAACCCTAGTCTGCTTGGACTGAGCGTACCCGAGGGTTTTGTTCTGGTCGTCCTTTCGCTTATCACGCTGGCCGCGGTGTTCGTCACGAATATCGAGTGGAGCCTATTTTCGTCGGCGCGCGTTGGGGCCGTGATCGTCGCAATCCATGCCGTTTTCAGAGATCCATACGACCTGTTCGCTGATGAAGCCATTGCCGCCCGCCTTGGCATTGTCGCTGGCGCAAACGTTTAGCCGGTTTTTCGGTTTCGCTGTACTGGATTCTGAAAATTCTTTCATTTTTATCCTGTTTTCCAATGGTGCAACGTTGTATACGGGCTTGCGAGGGATCCCTCTCCATAGTTGAGTTTGATTGTAGATTCAGATTTCTCCAACACTGCGATAAAGCTGGGATGATCATGAACTCTGGATTCTGTAAATTCGTTTGTCGTTCCTCCCTTGAGATGGCTTCTGTTGCAATTGTGTGAATTTCCTTGTAAGGGATCTGAGTGTATTTTTTCTCAGCTGATTATAGATGCAGGTAATTCGACTACCGCCATAATCTCCGCCACAACAATCTGGATATTGCATTATCCAATATTTTGTTTGCCGGCATTCCCTATGCAAGGCATATGCACAGAAGTTTTTTCGTTTTTCGGGCCGACAGTAGCGCAGCACGAGTCCAGAGTAAGTCCTATTTACGAGTGGAATAAATGGTTTACACATGGCTGTTGATTCCCGAAAGTGTGTTTGGTTCTTTTATGCTTGCAAATTCATTTCTGAACTGAACTTTTATTGCGTCCCTGCAAACAAATGTCTGAATTGCGTCCCTGCAAACAAATGTCTGATTGTTGCAATTCAGACAGGGACATGTTGCTATTTCTGGTTCCAACTTTACCGTTCCGACAATCGGACCCAGAGGCTCCTTTTGGATCCAGATTCCGAGGCAGAGTTTGATATTGTATCTAGATTCTCTTGATTATCGAAATAGAGATGAACAATAATCATTTCAGCAATATTACGATAGCCTCTGGTATCTGATTACTTGAAACTGGAGTGTTATACCGAAAAGGTTTCGTCAAAATTCTCCAAAGCAAAGCGTAACAATAGCTATGATCCCTTTGCTGTTCCAAAAACCTATTCTTACAGTGAAGTTGAGTTGAGGGGAAAACAAATATATTCTATTGCTGTTCCACACAGCTTAGAAAGAGAATAAGTTATCGTTGGGCTACAACACCATTGGCGTGGAATTGAGTTCATTATGTCTTATAGACCTCTGTAAGAATGACACAGGAGTTACTACAAATCTATGCACTAAGCGTGCTCGAACAGAATCAGGAAATATATGGGAAAAATGCATCTTGATAGCTAAAAATACTCAAATTTAGCAAAACTTTTCGGCTTGATACCACAATTCTTGTTAAATTTTGAAGAGAGATCATTCTTAACCTAAACGCTGATAAACAGTTGAAGCTTTTGAACATCCATAAGAAAGACTCTCATGACTGTTTTGTACATATTGTAGTGCATTAAGTAGGTATCGCATCAAGTTGGCACATTTTGATATAAAAGCTATCTGACACAATTGATCTTATTGATAACAAATGTTTTTACGTTATTTTAATTTGGAAATTAAAAAAAAATTAGCATGTCAGGTAAAAGCCAAAACCAGTAAAATGGGAACAGGTTCTCGGTTCTGAGGGGAACATAGTTCAACTAAAAACTGAAAGAAATACAATGAAGGGTAACCTGCAGAGAACTTGAATCTCGGCATAAGAGGGCACAGCGGTAGATTGGGGTTGAATTCCATGCTTATTCATGCTCCTCCATTGTGCTTAAAAACTCAACAAATCCTCTAAAACACAGCTATTCATGACCGAGAAACTTGATCACTGAAGACAAATCTAAAGAAGAATTGATTTCGAATGTGTGTTTAGTTCTTTTACGCTTGCAAATTGATTTTTGAACTGTTACTGCATCCCGAATGTGTTTGATGTAAGAAATGTTCGTAAAACATTAATTAAAATGTGCATATGACGGAATTGCACAAGTCATCAAAATGTAGACATAAATCAAAAATTGGTCTTTAGCCATTGATGTTTCTAGACCATTGATGTTTCTGTGTGAACTTGTTTCAAAGAGTGTTCTAATTCTTCTATCACATTAACGCTCAACAACGATGTGTTTGAGATTCTAAGTGTTTATGATAAGGACCAAAATGCCATGATGTATTCTGGTACTGTTTGTTCTCCCATCAAGAACATTTTATAAGCCAAAAAAAAAAAAATACGTTTATGAGACCATTTTGGTGGTACTGTTTGTTCTTCCATCAAGAACATTTTATAAGTAAAAAAAAATACGTTTATGAGACCATTTTGGTGGAAACAGTTACAATAAATTTAGTTGGTTTCAATTTTGAAATCATTAGTTTTTCATAACACGTAAACAATTATGTTGAAACTTTTTTAAACGCGTAAATGGTTATATTGAAACTTTTCATAATGCATAAATAGTTACTTTGAAACTTTCCATAATGCATAAACAGTTTGAAACTTTCCATACTATGTACAGTTACATTGAAACTTTCTGTAACGCATTAATGGTTATATTCTTCCACTTGGTCTCTATACTTAACCTAATATCCATCAAACCCAAATTTCAAGAAATAAATACATGACAATAGTTCCTCTGAATGTGAGAGGAATGTGAGTATTTTCTTTCCATGTATTACAATATGTTATTTCTCAAACTTAATTCTTATATGGTAACTAAACTTTATGATTAAACCCAACGTTTATTCTAAGTCTTGCCATATGTGAATTTTTTCTATTAACTGTATGCGCAAACTAAATATGAGAAAACTTCACAACTAAATAAGAGTTTCATTAGAACTGTAAAATTGTACATACAAATTATATTATTAATTAAAGTCCCATCTGAGCTACATGATCCTTAAATGACTTTGGTGGCATTCCTTTTGTCAAAAGATCAAGTATCATCAATTCAGTGCTTATATGCTCAATGACCACTTTCTTTTTCTTCTTAATACGTTCCGTTATGGCTAAGTATTTTATGTCAATATGTTTACTTTGACTACCACTCTTATGATTCTTAGTCATAAAGACAACAACTAAATTATCACAAAATATTTTTAATGGCCTAGATATAGAATCTACAATTCTAAGACCTAACATGAAACTCTTCAACCATACACCATGTGAAGTAGCCTCAAAATAAGAAACAAACTCAGCCTCCATTGTGGAAGTAGCAACCAAAGCTTGTTTTCCACTTCTCCAAGATACAGCTCCTCCAGCTAGCATAAAAACATAACTAGATGTTGATTTCCTAGAATAGACATAGCTAGCAAAGTCTAAATCAGAGTAACCATTCACCTCTAGATTGTTAGTTCGTCTATACATAAGCATATAATCTTTTGTACCTTGAAGGTACCTAATCACCTTCTTTGCAACCCTCTAGTGGTCAATGCCTGGATTACTCTGATATCTACCCAACATTCCTACAACAATTGTAATGTTAGGTCTTATGTAGACCTGAGCATACATTAGGCTTCCAATAGTTGAAGCATATGGAATGTTGCTCATCTACCTTTTCTCTAAATTATTCATGGGGAACTAGTTCAAGTTGAACTTGTCACCCTTCACAATGGGTGCTATACTTGATGAACAATCTTTCATCTAGAACCTATTTAAAACTTT
Source organism: Gnetum montanum (assembly GCA_015680685.1). Classification (NCBI taxonomy): domain Eukaryota; kingdom Viridiplantae; phylum Streptophyta; class Gnetopsida; order Gnetales; family Gnetaceae; genus Gnetum; species Gnetum montanum. Next base: position 2,218,731 of record MNCI01013895.1, on the reverse strand, counting down.
ATTAATATAGGTTTCCTGCAACAGTCCCAGAATACATCTAGATCTATCCCTATGGATCTTAATGCTAATGACATAAGATGCCTCACCCATATCCTTCATGTTAAAGTTCTTAGAGAGAAAGGTTTCACCTCATATAGAAATCCATTATCATTGGTCGCAAGAAGGATATCATCCATAGATAAGACAAGGAAACAGATTTTGCTCCCACTGACCTTCTGGTGTATACATTGATCCATCATGTTCTCTTCACAATCAAATGAAGTGATGACATCATGGAATTTTAAATACCATTGATGGAAGGCTTGTTTCAATCCATATATGGATTTCTTAAGCTTGCATACCAATCATTGGCCATCACTAGAGGAAAATTCTTTAGGTTGTTTGATATAAACCTTTTCATCTAGATCACCATTGAGGAATGTCGTTTTCACATCCATCTAATGTAATTCAAAATCAAAATGGGCAACCAATGTCATAATCACATGAAGGGAGTCCTTTTTAAATATATGAGAAAAGGTCTCCTTGTAATCTATTCCCTCTCTTTTAGTGAATCCTCTAGCAATAGGTCTTGCCTTACATCTTTCAATGTTGCCTAATGAGTCTTTCTTTGTCTTGAAGATCCATTTGCATCCAATGGTATTTATACCAGTAGGCAACTTGACAAGATCCAAACTTCATTAGATGACATAGAGTTCATCTCATCTTTCATGGCATCATACCACAAGTTAGATTCCTTACAACTCATGGTTTGTAAAAACATTTTGGGATCATTTTTGACTCCTATGTTATAGTCAAACTCTTATAGATATACTATATAGTTACTAGGAATTGCTTATAGCCTTACTCTAGTAGATCTCCTTAATGTTGGTTCATCATTCTCCTGACGAGCATGATGTTCAAGAGCGTATTTGATGAAGTGCTAAATAGTTGATGCGTAGACTAGGGCGCATATATGGGACCCCATATATGCAGCTGTGTCGATGTGGCCCCGTATACGCGATCGCGTTGACGTGGCCCCGTATACATGATCGCGTCGACGCGGCCCTGTCCACGCATCCCTCCATGCATCGACATGGCCCCGTTTATGCGGAGCTTGTTTTAGCCTATAAATAAGTGGGCTCACGTCACACTTAGGTACCTTTTTGGCAGTTGTAGCCAAGCTCTTGCAGTTTGTTTCTGCAAGAGTTAGAATATTTTCCAAGTGCCTGTAGTAGGTGTAAGAAAGTCCGACTCTTTATTCGAGCACTGATGTACTTGAGCCCATTGGCGTGAACAGCAATAAAGACGAGCTTTTCAAGCATTCCTTGCAGCAATTGGACTTAGTCATTTAATGCATTTAATAGTTTAATATTTCTATGCTTTAATAATTCTTTAAGTTTCTATTGTTATTATTTTAATCGCTATCACTCTTTTATAGTTCGTAGAAACCATAAATACGACCATCTCGAACGTAAACCCAACACTTGGCAACCTAGCGACGCTTAACGTCTGGTAGCCCAGTAGTGGTTAGGGGATGCTCAGGATGTGCATGGAAGATGGGATCAGATACTTATGCTAGGAAGAGTTAAGCTATAGATTAGGATAATTGTAGATTTTGTAATATTCCATTCCTTACTTTCCATTCCAAGAATTAGACGCTAAAAGATAAAGTGAAAAAGCCATATCTCACTTAACCATTGCAATCAGAACACCACAAGTGAGGTTGGGAAGATAACGACCGTTCTAACACAAGGTTTTGCTGGTTAAGGTCTGGTGTATGCAAAGCGCTTATAGTCTACGGAATTCGACCGAGTCACGTGTGAACGCCCATGATTCGGATGGTTGGGCATAGGGGCACCTAGCCGCTCATCATTGACACCATTGTTGAGGACTATTAGTCTTACATGCGGCATTTATCCTTAGAAAAAATATCATTCACGTCATTGGAACAGACCCAGGATAGTAAAATTTACACATGCTAGGCGGACTAAGTAAAAAGTAAGGTACAACAATTAGTGGATCATCTAATATCTAACATGTCTTCTTCTCACAGGCGAGATGAATCCAACCCACCGGTGCCACAAGAATGTCGGGTGGTCTACATGCATCTAGATGAATATGTACCCGACTTCACCTTCATCCTACATCAAGATGAACATTCGCGATGGCATGACATGGAAGGCAACATCATACTACCACTTGACCGATTGGCTCCTGGAATGCTGTTTCACAATCTTGCTAGACTAGGCATCTAGGACCGTGGTGTGGAGTACATCATGGAGGACCATGACTACCGGGACTATCATCCCACTAAGGCCCAATAGGTATGAGACCAGTAGTAGGAAAAATGATATGAACACATGAAGGGGAAACAATTCAGTAACCCCTTATTCTTACAAGGGCTGTAGGACGATGGGGAGCTTATCTTTCATGATTCCCATTCAGCCGAACTTCCTTTGGGACATCAGGTCATTCAGTCCATCATCCAAAACAAGCAATCAAGTGACTAGGACCCCTAGGAGGATGGAGGGTCACGTAGAAGAGGCTGCAGCATAGGCAAAGATGGGCAGGAGGATCGAGGCTGTGATCAGAGTAGAGGGGGAGATCGACATCGAGGCGGTGGTGATTCCTCTCCTTCTTCTCCATCCTCTTGCTCTCCTTTACCTTCACCCAGTTTAGACTCTAATCATAACCATGGTAGAAAGGAGCGAGGTGATGGTGGTCGTAAGGACTGAAGGGAATGGTGTGAGGAAGCACGTGACCAATCGTGCGAGGCACATCGTCATGAAAGGAGAGGCAGCCAAAATTGTCATAAACATCATGGTCCTTAGCAGGATTATGACTCGGATGAGCCATTGTTGGCTACTCGAAGCATGCTTGATGAGTGGCTAGGTACCCCTATGCCCAACCATGCGAATCACGGGCATTCACACATGACTCGGTCGAACTCCGTAGACTGTAAGCACTCAACATACACTAGACCTTAACTAGCAAAACCCTTTTTTTAGAACGGTCGTTGTCTTCCCAACCTCACTTGTCATGTTCTAGTGGTGATGGTTAAGTGAGATTGAGGCAACTGATTTTTATGGCTTTTTACTTTATCTTTTGGCATCTAATTAAGGTATGGAAAGTAAGGAATGAAATATTATCTAATCTATAATTATCCTAATCTGTATCTTAACTATTCCTAGCATAAGTATCCGATCCCATCTTCCGGGCACATCCTAACCACTACTGGGTTACCAAACGTTAAGCGTCACTGGGTTGTCAAGCATTGGGTTTACGTTCGAGATGATTGTACTTATGATTTCTACGAACTATGAAAGAGCGATAGCGATAGAAATAACAACAATGGAAACTTAAGTAGCTATCAAAGCATAAAGATATTAAACTATTAAATGCATTAAATAACTAAGTCCAAATGCTGCAAGGAATGCTTGAAAGCTCGTCTTTATTGCCATTCACACCAATGGGCTCAGATACATTAGCGCTCGAATAAAGAGCTGGACACCTTTCTTACGCCTACTACGGGCACTTGGAAAATATTCTAACTCTTGCAGGAACAAACTGCAAGATCTTTGCTACAATTGACAAAAAAGGTAAATAAGTGTGGCGGTAGCCCACTTATTTATAGGTCGAAATAGGTGCCGCGTAGACGGGGCCACATCGACACATGAAAGGATGTGTCGATGGGGCCACGTATACAGGGCCGCTTCGACGTGGCTGCATAAACAGGTCCTGTATATGCGGCCTAGTAAACACGTCGACCATTTGACACTTCATCATACCTCCACGACTGAGTAAAAACTCGTCCTCAAGTTCCTCTACAATTTGGAAGGTATGGGCTTTTATTTACAACACACATGACTTGACACACACACATGACATAACATCAATTTTGCCAAGTGCCTGAGTGTACAGAGAAGGAAAAATTACAAAAATGGTGGTGTTCAGAGACAAAATTGAACACCCTGCCGATCTTGGAGTCTCTGCCATGTAGAAGGATGCAAAAATTGCTGGAGAAGATCACACTATCCTTGGTGGCGGTGGTTCTAACGGACCTTCGCCAGCCTCTGGCCCATGCAACGGTGGTGGCACGAATGATGGCTATCCCATAGCAGTTGCAACTTCTGGAGGCAACCAAAAAGCCTCCAGAAGGGCCCTCATTTTCTCCTCCTTGCTTCTGGGATCATTCACCATCCAGGCAGCTTCACCAATGTGCACCGGGACTGGAACTTCCCAAGGACATGGCAGTGTGGGGAAGAGTTCTTTCAAGTTGACGAACCAGGCTGCGAACTCTTTCCATTTGATATCGAATGCTCGAATTGATGTCTGCAGCTATTGGCAGTCAGTCATTCGATGAGCCAAGTTCTCCACAACTGTACGTTGTCATTCAAATTGCATGCAGAAAACCTCGAGTTCCACGTTTGCTGCTTCTAATTTTTGCTTTGTTGCTTTGTGCACCTAGAACTCGCCCTCGTATAGAGAATACGAGGTGGCTACTTGTTTCTCCAATTCGGACCATGGTCTCCCGACTGTGAGCATAGCCAGGTTTGCATAGCGAAGGTTGGCACACTCCATATATTCTGTCATTTCCTCAATTTGCAACTCTTTGAGGCAGATTTCAGCTTGATTATAGGCATTCAACCCATCAAAGATAGGTTGTCATACCTCACCTCCCTCTCGGACCTGTTAGAACGCTTGGTTCATTTTAGCCTTTTCGACTTGAATTTGTTTTTCATTGAATTCTTTCTACAATCCCACTTGGTCCTTGCAATGATTCTTGACTTTTTAAAATTTTAGGGCCTCATTCTTCTAAGTGGCGATTTCGATGGCAGATTTCTGTTGCAGAGTTTGAATCTCCTCCATGGACAGATTTTGATTCTTAGCGGCCAACCTTCTGACATCAGCATTCACCCTAGCTAGCTCTTCCTGATGTTGGTAAATAAAAGTTTTCATGTGGTCATTTTCAACACCAACATTACGTAGGCGATGGACCTCCACAGCCAACTTGATGTTCTCCTGGTGAACTTCTGTCAAGTCCTTGTCTAAATGATATGTCTGAGTGTCTGCCAAGGACTTATGAAAGATCACCGACTCTCGCTCATCCTCAACTATTTGAAGTTTAACTTGAAGCTATTGAAAAGCTTCATCTCTGGTGAGCTCATAGTTGAGGAGAGTTGGATCGGCAATTTGGGTTCTTAACTAGGTGACTTTTGTTGCCAAGCGTTGACAAGTGGCTTAAGCAGCTTCAAGTTGCCCTTCAAAAATGAGGCTCTTCCCCCTTGCCAAAAGCAGCTCCGACTAGGTTGCAGTGATGTTATTCGGAAGGTTAAAGACATCCAGAAGTAGTTGCCCGGTTCCCACCAGTTGGTCCAACAGTTCTTCATGTTGTACTGCATCAATTCTGCTACATGAAGTTCCGGCGGATGCCTGTGTACATTTGGTACAGGTGCCGTTAGTGCATTGAGAGCTATAGTAATCGTATCAGCAACCACTTCAAATGCAATCTCCTATCCTTGGTACTGTATCACCAAGATTGTCGCCCCTTAACCATCTTTCAAGCTTATTGAGAAGGTAGCAACATTCCCTAAAATTTTAGGTAATAGCTGTTGAGTTGATATTGTTACCTCTCGGATGCTAGGATCTGTTCTTGCTGGCATTAGCATTCGGGCGGCAAAGAACATCGGTCGTACTCTTTCTAGCAAACTAACTGATTGTGCCACTTGCTCCAGGTGGCTCATTGTAGGATGATAGACCAAAGGGTCTTCCCCTCCACCAGTCCTACCAGATTACTCTTGCTAGCTCAAGAGCAATTTTCGAATTTCGCGGATGTGTTATGCAATAGTTTGTGAACCTGACCTTGTTGTTTGTGCAGGTGGTGGAGGTGGTTGCTGCTCTTCCTTTGTCTATGTAGTGGCAGGAGTCCTATCCTTCATCATTTCATGCCATGAGGCAATCGGGGCGTGTTAGAGTGTATCATTGGCATAGTGTGCTATCCTTGCCCATTTGCATAATTTTCTGATTAGGTAGGGGAAGGGGAGAGCTCGTCTTCCATGTTCAATTTCAAAAAATCTCTTTTCAATCTCCAAGAATAACAACTATGGAAGACTCATTGGAAATTTTCTACTTAGTGTAGCACATGCACGAGCGGAGAAGGCCATGATTTTACTGGGTCTCACCTTTGGATTTAGGTGGTAAGATGTGATCTTTGAATACACCCTCTTCACAGTGGTTAGAGAGCCAAACTCCTTGCGGTCAACCCCATAGCACCACCTAATCCACTCCCCTTTTACCTCAAGGTCTGCTTATTTTGGGATCTCTGCCACATTTTCTCCGGTCTCTGGCAACCCCAAAGCTTGCATTATTGCCTCTGCAGAGTAAGAGACATAGATGTCTTTGATTCTTACTCTAGACCTCAATTGCCAATTTGTCTAGAAGGGATAGGTCTCTCCTAGGTACGATTCACCACTGGTTGTGATAATTAGCCACATAGGAGAGTTTTGTAGTTGAAGTCTTACATCTTCTGGTGCGTTCTTGAGAAATGGTCCAAAGTTTAGCTCTTGTAGGACCATCCGTTGCACTTCTCGCGACTTGATAACATCAAGACATGCTTGGTTCAGGGTGACCTGAAGCCATGGTGCTATCCCTAGAGTTTCATCTCCCTGCGATTGCTCACTAGGCATCTACTCTTCAGGAATCTGATGGACAGATTCCACATCATGTTCCTCACAGAGGGGGCCAGTTGCATGAGAGCCCTCCATGTGCTCTAGTTGCTGCACGCTTTTTTCCCCTTCCCATTCGTGGGCACTTGTCCTTCGGTTGTGATGGTCCTTCACCCCTTGGATGCCCTGGTTTGGGTGCCATCTGCAATCAAACATAACCACCCATTAGACTATGCATAACCAGCGCAAAACAGTCCTTATACACCTTCTCAATTCGACTAAGTTATGTTGTTGGCATGGGCATTCCATTACATCCCCCGGAGTGTTAATTCATGGGTTAGGACCAAAAACAACAAGGGATGAGTTAGAGTTTAAACAATTATTTTCGTTTCTTCCCTTAGAGGTGCGAAGTCTTAATTAGTTAACTAATTGATTAATTAATTAATTAATTACACATAGGCTTCACCCCCCATGACTAAGAGCATACCTCTAGGTGCTCAAGAGGGTGAGGATCGGTTGATACGGATGCGTGATCGATAGTAGGTTCTTGGGAAGAGGTTAGACAGAAAAATGACAAAATCTCCCCTCAATTTGATTGCAAAATGATGAAAAAGTGAAGCGCAACGAGTATATATATAGGAGTTGGGCGTTGCATCGATGGGGCCGCATATACGTGGTTGCGTATATGTAGGTGGCTATGTATACAGGGCCTCATATATGAAGGGGGTCACACCCATTGACCAGCGTTGACCAGCCCAGAAAAAAGTTTGAAAAGATGAATTTAAAATGCCAAATTGGGGCAGTTGAAGAGCATGAGAGGCCCGGAACATGGCTGAGGACAAAAGGAAGGGAAATCAAGCTAGAAAAAGAGTCATAGGTAGGAGAATGGGGTGAGAAAGGACTTCATGGGAAAGAAATCGAGCGATGGATAACATGGAAACAAGCCACCAACCAACCAAGAGGATGGGGGACTAATAAATGACATCGAGAATAAGCAAGTAGGTCCTCCCCATAGCACACAGCAGCCTTTGTAGTCGTTGCATATTCCCAACACTGGGGTTTGTGGGCCCTGGGGCTAAGGAATGATGATCGCAAGTTAATACACCCATCCATGAGAACCTGTCATGGCATGAGAAGTTCAAAGGAATCACGACGAATGATCAAAACATAAGATCAGCAGTGAGGTGAGTCATGGAAAGAAATGGGTGAAGAGAGAGGAGTGAGATTAGAATTCCAACTATCGGTCACATGAAATCCCATGTGAAGTTATGGTTAAGTGACCTGATAGGACCTTGTTGGAGTTCAGACCCAAAACCAGCCACATCCAATGACATCACAGCAACATGCAAAGACTCGTTGACCCCTCAAGTGGACAGGAATGCACCTGCAGAGAACCACCACTCCAACATACGTGAGAGGAAGGAAGTGAAACAGGACTAAGTTAGAGGGGACGAAGGAAGTCCCATAACTAGTGCTTGTGGCCCGTGAGAGGTGGTCAAAGGGGTGTGCTTTAAATTCACACATGGTGAAGATTTTATTCTTGTGTTTTCTTTTATTTTGTGGGAACCACACCATGCAAAGACCCATGCTTGTGTGCATGCATTTGACCAAGGGGTGTGCTTTTAATCCTCATGTTTTTTTTTTGTTTTTTTTTTTAAATTTCGGTGAGGACCACACCGTGCAAGGTCAAACTGCCAAGGAGCTTCCTTGTGGAGAAGAACTTGGAGTGGAAAGAAATCCATAAGGGCATTCCCGTCACCCAGGGGTAGAAGAGGACGATGAATGTTGCATTCCCCTTGAAGTCACACCTGATTGAAACCATTGGGTCATCCCTGCATCTAGGAACTACACAAGTCACATATTAATTATAATGTTTTTTAAGTGAAAGGGGGTTGCATGTTTCCAAGAGTAGGAAAACCATGAAGTGGGTGAATGGGTGGATGATATGGACTCATTGCTGATATTATGAGGTGAAAGTAGATGCAAAAACCAAGAACAACCATGTGAGGATAGGAGTAAGGTAAAATAAGTGGCTATTTTCAGTGACCCATCGCAACGAAAACCATCCGCGCCAAACCTGATGACAATAAGATGGCTCATTAATGATGAATTGGAAATGAAACACACACATACTGACAAATAAACAACAATAAAGAAATGGAAAAATAATTAAAGAAAGGGAAAATAAATTAACAAAAATTGGCAAACGTATGAACGATGTTGAAAAATAAAAAAGTGTAAAACAAAAAATTTCAAAAATAGTGAGGAGCGTAGGGGAATGGATCAGCATGGAAGATGGTCTCCCCCATAACTAGGGGGAAAGGAGGAGATGCGAAAGATGGAACGAGGTTGTCTTGGTGATGATGAGGTGGTAGCACTGGTGAGGTGGAGCTCATGGAAAGGTTTCAGTTGTTGCGGGTTGACCAATTATGTCCGCGTGAGGTCCTCAGGTTTGTGGATAAGCAAGGCCCCAGATGGGAAGGTTTTGGAGGCAATGTAAGGTCCCTCCCATAGTGTTTGAAACTTGGTTAGTTGTGATACATGCGTTGGGTTCCAATACAACACCTTGTCTCCACATCTAAATGTGACCTTCCAAATCCTAAGATCATGACGTTTTTTGTTGTAGGCCTTGTGGATCTCGTTTGAAGACAAGGCCACTAATCCATTCCCATCTAGCACACTTAGGTTAATAAGTCATTCATGTTGTGCTAGCCGTAGATCAAGACCTAAGTCATTGGTTATGGATAGTATCCATAGTTCTGCCTGGATGGGAAGTTTTGGTAACTTTCTGTACACTAACTCATAGGGAGAGTACCCTACAGGAAGTTTCCAAGTGGAGCGATAGGCCCAGAGGGCATCGTTAAGTTTGGTGCTCCAATCCCTCCTATCTTTGCTGATGGTTCAGGTGAGGATCTTGGTGATCTCCCTATTGGTGACTTCGACCTGCCCGTTAACTTGGGGGTGATAGGGTGTTGTAATTTATGGGTGACCCCCAAGTGTTGCATGAGTTTTCGAAAAGTCCTGTGAAATGAGTCCCATTGTCTAAGATGAGTGCATGTGGCACTCCAAACTTGTTGATAATTTTCTATTGGAAAAATCGTGCAGTGATGTTTGAAGAATAGTCGATGATAGCAGCCGCCTCCGCCCACTTTGTGTAGTAGTCCACAACTACGACGATGTACATCTTTCCGTTGGACAAGGGTGTGATGGGGCCCATGAAGTTGATGCCCCAAATGTTTAAGGGCTCCAGTGGTTGGATCCACTATTGAGGTCCCTCCATCCATGCAGTCATCCCACCATCCCTTTGACATCGTTCGTAGGAGCGTGCGAACCATTGTCTGTCCTTGAAAATTGTGGGCTAGTAATACCCTGCAAGTAGGATCTTAATGATTGTGCAGTGTCCAGCATAGCANTACCCTGCAAGTAGGATCTTAATGATTGTGCAGTGTCCAGCATAGCGGCCCCCACAAGGGCCCTCGTGAGCATCTTGAAGGACGCGTAGTGTATCATCATTAGGGATACACCATCAAACCAGGCCATTTGTGCACACCTTATAAAGATGGCCACTAATTTCCATGAAGCACTTGGCCTTATGGAGAAACTACTGTTTCTGTCGATGGTCCCACTCCTTGGGCAACTCCTGAGTTATGAGATAGGTGATGATGTGACTGAACCAAGGTGATGCTTTGGGCACCTATGAATCGACTGCACCTGCAAAGAGGAGTTCGTCTGGAAATTGGTCAAAAAGGGGCTCCTCCTCTTCTATGTCATCCCATCGCAACCGAGACAAGTGGTCAGCAACCACATTCTCAATTCCCTTCCGATCTACCATGGTGAGGTCAAATTCCTGAAGAATTACCAACCATCGGATGATGCGGGGGCTCACCGTTGGTTTGTTCATCAGGAACTGGATAGCATTATGGTCAGTATGCATGAACACCTTGTATCTGAGCACATAGTGTCAAAATTTTTCCAAGGCGAACACCATTGCCATCAACTCCTTTTCAATGGTGGTGTAGTTAAGCTGAGCACCCACAATGCTATGGCTTGCATAGTGGATATAGTATGGATGTTTTTTATCATCACACTATGTAAGCACGGCTCCCAAGGCATAATTGGATGCATCCTTCATGATGTGGAAGGGCCTGGACCAATCAGGTGCCCATAAAAATGAAGTCTCTATGAGTTTCTGTTTAAGAAATTGGAATGCATATTCACATTCTTTGGTCTAGATGAACGGAGCATCTTTCTTTGTGAGTTCTACCAACAGCTTGGCGATCTTCGAGAAATTTTCAATGAAGCGTCGGTAGTAACCAATGTGGCCAAGGAATGACCGAACATCTTTTACAATACTTGGTTGTCAAGTGATTCCTTGGATGATCCTGATCTTTTCAGGATCCACGCCAATCCTTGTCTGTGAAATACGATGCCCCAGCACAATGCCTTCTTGGACCATTATGTGGATTTTCTACCAATTGAGCCGTAGATTAGTGTCTACACACCATTTCAGAACTTTCTCAAGGTTGTCCAAGGCCTTCTTGAATGTGGCCCCATAGGCAGAGAATTCATCCATGAAGACCTCTACCCCATTGCTAATCTGCTATTGGAGGATGCTGAGGACAAGGCGTTTGAAAGTGGCGGGCGCATTACACAGGCCAAAAGGCATCTTCTTGTATGCGAAAGCTCCCCATGGACTTGTGAAAGTTATTTTGGCCTGGTCCTCTGATCCAATTTGGATTTGGTTATAGCCACTATAACCATACAAAAAGCTATAATAACAGTGCCCTACAATGGTGTCCAACACCTGGTGCACAAATGGGAGTGGGAAGTGATCCTTGAAGGTAGCCATGTTGAGTAATCAGAAATCTATACATATCCTCCATGTGCCAACCCTTTTTGGCACAATAATGAGTGGGCTGACCCATTTGCTATTGGCAATGGAGTAGATGAACCCCAATTTGAGCAATTGTTCGATTTCATTCTTGATGACTTGCTTCAATTTGGGGTTCAACCACCTTTGTGGTTGACGTCGTGGCTTCATGGAGGGGTCATTATAGATCTGATGTTGGCATACCTTGGGATCAACTCCAATCAACTCAAGATATGACCATGCAAATGCAGCATCCCATTTGTTTACCACCTTCAGAAACTTTTGCTTTTGTTTAGGAGCAAGGGTGGCATTGATAATTACCAACTTCCCATTTTGCAAAAATGTGTATTCTAAGTGGGCCGGTAAGGACTTGAGCTCTAGGGGCTCTTATTTAAAGCTTTCATGGATTTGCATCTTTCCCCAATCATCATGGTCATCAATAATGGAGACTTGTTAATAAACCTCTTCCATTTAATCCATGCTTTCTACATAGGCTCGTACAAGCCCCTCAAATGGTTCCATGCATAAAGTGCTACTAGCAGGATCAGCTGTCAGCCATTGGGTTCCCTCTTGATTGGTGGCTGCTACGTATAGGCACTGTCGAACTGGCGATTCTTCGGTACATTGACTGCATGCTTGAATGGATGTCTACTTAGCAGACCATAACTGTTGCACACAGTTACACCCTGAGTCACTGTACACGATGCATGGAATGAGCTTCTTCTAGATCTTTCCAAAAGGATTTTCCTTTGAAATTTTATGGGAAAGATCTCAGAGTTCTAGTCTTGCATCCACCATGCTCAACCAGGCTCTTTTCATTATGATAGAAAAATTTCCCTTGTAATTCTCCACATGGATGATAAGGAAATCGGCAGGATAGGACCACCCACAAACGGTGGTCACAATATCCTCCACTAATCCTAAGGGAACGGTGATGGATTGGTTTGCCAGCTCGAGCTGAATGTTACTCTTCTTTAATGGGGACAGGTTCCAATTCTTGTACATGTCATGTGAGATCAAATTGACTCCTGACCCCGAGTCTAGAAGAGCTTTACATGGCTCATTCCTTACCACCTGAAGATAGATGAGGGGGCTTCCTAGATTAGTCAATTTCTAGGGAAGGTGCCCTGCCTTTATCCAGTCATTCACTACATGTATGAACATGACCATTTGTACGTTGGAGGATGTTTGGGCTGAAGACTGCTCGAGTGGTGGAACGGTAGAGGTGGTTTGAAGTTCAGAGGAACTGGCCATAGGTGTATGTGAGGGTATGTTCAGATTATTGGGTCGGAAAAAAGGATGTTTTCGTAGTTTGGGTTTCGGTCCACTCGGCTGAGGTGCCAATTGTAGGTTGACAACCCTCGTAGTTTTTCGTTACTATGGCCATGGCGGTATCTCCCCCCGCATAGGTGGAGCAAGTGGTAGCTGAGTGGAATGTTGTGAAGAATGAGTGGTAGGAGAAGTAAGGGTACTGCTACCTTGGAGGTGTCATTCCCCATGCTTGTGGTTGCTGCCACTGCTGGAATTATTCATAAGGTTGCGATGACACTCCACTTGGATAATACCATTGCTGCTGGTGGAACTACCTTGGGTTTCCTTGTGGGTAAGGCAACCTTCAGGGTGTTTGCCTCCTTGCCAAGCGAGGATTCAACGCGTACACCCCAGACTCTTGCAGATGTGACACCACAGGACAACACCCCTTAGGATGTTCGTACTAGCATATGCCACATTCATCATCTTCCTCCGTATCAGAGTCTACAACCTATTCTCCTATAGAAACTTTTCCCTTACCCTTATGGTGGGCATGTTTAGCTTTCTTGTTTCTATGCTGATCATGGTCATTACCTTGCTCTCTGGACTCTTCTGCAATTTTTAGCACACTTTAGAATTTTTTGTCCAAAGAGTCCCATATCTTATCAACCTTTGCCGATATTTCAGATGCAAACTTCTGCAAGGGTAAGGTTTTTCGGTTCACCATTGCTTCTAGCAGTGATTCCTTCTCATCTTCAAAAAATCAGACTTCCCTCTTTCCAATGGAGGGATCCTGATTAAACTCTTCTACACTCTCCTTCTTTCTGAGTTCCCCCTCTTCTTTGGCCACTTGCTCAATGAGGTGCTGCAGTTGATGGCCCCTCAGTTCTAATAATCGTCCCTGGGTGTACACGACAAGGGTCTTTCTTATTTCAAAGCGGAGCCCAGCAATGATATGGTGAAGCTGTGCATGCTGAGCGTAGCCATGACCAGGACACCGATGTAATAATGAATAGTACCTCCTCATGGCTGCATCCAAGAGTTCATGATTCCCTTACTTCTAGCCTTGGATTTGATGTCTCAGATTCGCCACTCTGGAGTAGGTTTGATACTTGTCATTGAAAATTTCAAGCATCGTACTCCATCTTCTTATTGATTCTGGTTCCAAAGACTAGTGCCAACTTTCTGCTTCCTTGATGAGTGTGTGAGGGAATAGCTTAAGCTTTTGCCAATCATTTTCAATATTTTGGAGGATGCAAGCATCATGGAACACTTGCAAGTGAGTTTGTGGATCATAATTTTATCCCCCTTCAAACTTGGGAATGTTGTTCATATCAATGCGTTTGATCTGCCTATCCTTCAAGTTCCTACTAGGGATTATAACTGTCTCGAAAATATGGAGCATGCTTCGAGTAGCGAACAATGGCTCATCTGAGTCATAGTCCTGCTGAGCATCACGGTGTCTATGAAGATTCTGTCTGCCCCTCCTTTCATGATGGTGAGGCTCACGCGATTGGTCACGGCCTTACTCACGCCATTCCTTTCGATCCTTATGACTACCATCACCTTTCTCCTTTCTACCACAGTTATGATCAGAGTCTGAGCTAGATGAAGGTAGTGGGGAGCAAGAGGATGGAGAAGAGGGAGAGGAATCATCACCACCCTGGTGGCAATCTCCCCCTCTGCTCTAGCGGCGACCATGATCTTCTTGTCCATCTTTGCTTGTGTTGTGGCCTTTCCCATGTGATTCTCCATCATCCTAGGGGTCCTAGTCACTTGCTTGCTCATTCTGGATGATGGACTAGATGACCTGATGTCCCAGAGGAAGTTCGATTGAATGGGAATCATGAAAGATAGGCTCCCCATTTTCTTGTAGCCCTTGCAAGAATAAGGGGTTATAGAATTGTTTCCCCTTCATGTGTTCATACCATTACGCTTGCTGCTGATCTCGTACTCATTGGGCCTTAGTGGGACAATAGTCTCAGTAGTTATGATCCTCCATGACATACTCCACTCCACGATCCTGGATGCCTAGTCTACCAAGATTGTGGAATAGCATTCCAGGGGCCGATTGGTTGGGTGGTAGTATGATGTTACCCTCCATGTCTTGCCATTGCAGATGCTCATCTTGATGTAGGATGAATGTGAAGTTAGGGACATATTCATTGGGATGCTTGTATACCACCTGACATTCTTATGGCACTAGTGGGTTGGATACATCTCGCCTATGAGAAGAAGACATGTTGGATGTTAGATGATCCATTTAATCGGTGTACTTTACCTTTTTCTTCGTCCACCTAGTGTGCATAAGTTTTACTATCCTGGATCTATTCCAAATATGTGAATAATAAGTTTGCTAAGGTTAATTGGCACATGTAAGACTAACAGTCCTCGGCAACGGTGCCAATGATGAGTGGCTAGGTACCCCTACGCCCAACCATGCGAATCACAGGCGTTCACACGCAACTCGATCAAACTCCGTAGACTGTAAGCACTCAACATACACCAGAACTTAACCAGCAAAACCCTTTTTTAGAACAATCGTTGTCTTCCCAACCTCACTTGTGATGTTCTAGTGGCGATGGTTAAGTGAGATTGAGGCAATTGATTTTTATGGCTTCTTACTTTATCTTTTGGCATCTAATTAAGGTATGGAAAGTAAGGAATGAAATATTATCTAATCTATAATTATCCTAATCTATATCTTAACTATTCCTAGCATAAGTATCTGATCCCATCTTCTGGGCACGTCCTGAGCAACCCCTAACCACTACTAGGTTACCAGACGTTAAGCGTCATTGGGTTGCCAAGCATGGGGTTTACGTTCGAGATGGTCGTACTTATGGTTTCTATGAACTATGAAAGAGCGATAGCGATAGAAATAAAAATAATGGAAACTTAAGTAGCTATCAAAGCATAAATATATTAAACTATTAAATGCATTAAATAACTAAGTCCAAATGCTACAAGGAATGCTTGAAAGCTCATCTTTATTATAGTTCATGCCAATGGGCTTAGATACATCAGTGCTCGAATAAAGAGTTAGACATCTTTCTTACACCTACTGTGGGCACTTGGAAAATATTCTAACTCTCGTTAGAACAAACTACAAGAGCTTTGGTACAATTGACAAACAAGGTAAATAAGTGTGGCGGTAGCCCACTTATTTATAGGCCGAAATAGGTTCCACGTAAACGGGGCCATGTCGACGCATGGAAGGATGCATCGACAAGGTCACGTCGATGAGGCCGCGTATATAGGGCCACGTCGACACTGCTGCATATACGGGGTCCCGTATACACGACCTAGTAAACATGTTGACCATTTGACACTTCATCAATGCTCCATATTGCCGAGGTAGTTTAGATACCCAACAGGCACTTGAAGGATAGCCGGATCAAACACATTGACATGAACAACATTCCCAGATTTGAAGGGGGATACAATTGTGATCCACAAACTCACCTGCAAGCATTTCATGATACTTGCACCCTGTAGAACATCAACAATGATTGGTGATGAGTCATGATATCGTGTCCGCCCCTGCGATATCACGTACGCTATATCGCAGCCCGCTGTCATGCCTATAAATAAGAGGTGGCTTTCCCTTGTTCACACACTTAGATTTAGACCCTTAGCCAAACTATAGTAGTTTTACCATTCCAGAGTTAGAATAATTTCCATGTGCCCGTAGTAGGAGTCTTAAAGTGAACAGATCTTTATTCGAGCAAATTGTACCTAAGTACATATTTGTGTATGAAAATAAAGACAAACTTTCTAATAAACCTTGCAGCATGTGGACTAAGCTAAATAGGATTTAATTATTGTCAAATGTTTAATTTCTTTCCTAGATAATTAAATCTCTCTCTACCCTTGACTCTCCTAGTTAAGTGCATTCATTAGGACCACTTTGAGCACGTGTGTAACGCTTGGTAACCCAGTAATGAGTGGCGTTTGGTAATCCCAGCAGCGTTGCACTGGTTCAGGGTGTGTGCGGCAAGTGGGAACGGATACTGGTGCTAGGATAATTAGAACCTAGTTAGTGAATAGTTAATGAAAGTTAGTTATTTAGTTCTCTTCACCTTTCCCTATTAGCATAGGCATTAAAAAGATAAAAGATATAAAAATCATATACCTTAAGCTTACTTAACCATACAACCGTGACAATACAAGTAAGTTTGGGAAGACAGTGATTGATTAACCTTAAGTGTTCCATTAAGGTGCATAAGCAGTTAGTCATTGGAGTTTGACCGGATCGCTTGTGAGACGCTCGTATTCGTATAGTTGAGTGTAGGGATACCTCGCCACTCATCATTCGTGCCGTTGCCAGGGACTTAGTTGTTTTTGTGCTACGTAGAACATAGGAGATCATTCATATTATTGGGATGCTAGAACAAACCCTTACCCTTAGAATTGATTAGAAGAAAAAATAAGATAATGGTAAACAACACACCGAACAAATATAAAATGTCTTCTTCTTCACACAAAAGCACTTCACCGCCTAGGACCAACACAAGAGATAGTCGGTGGCACAACACACGTAACCAAGATCTGCCAGTTCCTCAACAATTCCATGTGGTATATATTCATCACGATGAATATGTACTTGGCTTTACCTTTATTCTCCATCAAGATGAACAACTGCGTTGGAGAGACTTGGAGGGTAACATAGTGTTGCCTCTAGACCGAGCAGTCCTCAACATGCTCCTTCATGCTCTTACACAAATAGGCATGTCACAGTTGTACATAGAGTACATTGCATGCAACCATGACACAATGGACTACCATCCCATAGAAGCACAATGTCAAAGGGACTTGCAATAGTAGAGATATCACACATCTTTGAAGGGTAAATGGCCCCATATCATCCTACACGTTTTAACCGAAATTGGAGATGGTGAACCAATTTCAATTGGTTCCCCACAAAATGATGTTCCCCCTCCTAATGATGATGAGGAGGTGATGTATCAAAACCTCCACTCCACATTTCACAACCCTAGTTCTGATCCCCACGAACATGAAGTGTTCAACAAGGGAACACAAACACACGATAAGGACGGACGTTCTGATCGTAATCACAATCAAGGCCATAGCCACTAAAGAGAAGGTAGAAAACATTATCATGGTGATGGTTCTCCTTCTTCTTCACCTTCATCATCACATTCACCCTCTCCTTCAGTATTAGGCCACAGTCATAAGGAACCTAACTGTGAGGATAAAGGTAAACAGAGTGAGAAACCTCAACGAGAGAGTCGAGAACGAGAACGAGGGCACTCTAGAGAATCACCGCATGGAAGAAGGGAGAGTAGGGAACCACATAGAAATTACATATGCTATGAATGAAATGACCACAAAGAACCCCTACTCGCAACCTGAAGCATGTTAGACATCACGGAGGCCATAAGAATTCCCATAAGGCACCAAAAAGATAGCAGGATCAAGAGGTTAGACATGAATAATATTCCACGATTTGAGGGGGGATACAACGTTGATCCTCAAAATCACTTATAAGCATTTCACGATGCATGTGCCTTGCAGAACATTGAGAATGAATGGAAAAAGCTAAAGTTGTTCCCAAGGACACTAGTAAAAGAAGTGGAAAGTAGGTACCAGTCCTTAGAATCGAAATCCATTCGAAGGTGGAGTATGATGCTAGAATTATTTAATGATAAGTATCAAACATACTCCCAGGTGTCCAAACTATGAAAGAAAATCCAAGGATGGAAGCAAGGAAGTCATGAACCCTTGGATGCTGCCATGGGCTAATACTATGCACTATTACATCATTTCCCGGGCCATGGTTACTTGCAACAGGATCAACTACGCCATCTCATAGATGGACTTAGGCATGAAACTAGGAGAACCCTTGGAATGTATGCCCAAGGGAGATTATCAGAGCTTAGGTCCCATCAGATTCATAGATTACTAGAGCAAGTAGCCAAGGAAGAAAGGGAGCTACGTAAGAGAGTGTAGAAGAGTACAATCGCGATTCTTCCCTTAGAAAAAGGGGAGTGAGATTCTGTGAGGAGTAGGAAGAGTCACCACTCAAAGAGATGGTGCATAGGAAAACCTTGCTTCTCCAAAAGTTAATAGAAGTGTCAGCAAAGGTAGACCAAATGTGGGCTCCCTAGATAGTAGATTTAAAACCATTCTCAAAATTATAGAGGAGTCTAAGGAGCGAGGTAGTGACTATGATAAAAAGAAAAAGAGGGATTTGGACCATGCAAGTAACAAAGGTAAGGGTAAATTGGCTATCATCGAAGAGGTTGTGGATTATGATACAGATAATGATGGTGGATGTGAGATATGCCAATACGACCATCCTAAGGGATGTTGCCCAGTAATTTTACATCTGTAAGAGTCTGGGGTGTATGCACTTAACCCATGACTTAACAAACGGAAAACACCTCGATGGTTAACTTATCCCCAAGGTAACCCGAGGTAGTTCCACCAACCATTAACATATTATCCAAGTGGAACTCTGCCAGAACCTATTGAGCAACACCAGCATTGGCAATACCCACAGTCATGGGGGATGCCACCACCAAGGCAACAATACCCTTACCGGCAACCGGATCCATATGGCTACTACGTGCAGCAACCAATCTCTCCACATGACTCTGTTGGTCACATGACACCACAACATCACTACCAAGCTTGGGAGTATTATAGGACTCCTTCTCTTGAGAGAGACGACCACAAACATACCATCCTCCAAACCCATCCGCAACTCTCACACCGATAGCTCCATTACCACCTGCTCCAGCGATGCAAGGGGAACTCCCAACTGTAGAAACGCACTGCTACGAGAGCTGTAAACCTTCAACCCACTACTGGTTCTAACAACTGCACAAAAATAAGTCCTTTCTTTAGAACCAACAGCCCAACCAAGCTCTCACCACCACAAGCGATTGAGCCTCTGAATGCTCCTCCATCAAATAAGGCTTCAGATCTCCCTTCAAACCAAAAATAGAGCTCAACACACATAGTTATGTTAACACATGCCGTGACTGACTGGATTAAGGGGGGCCACCTTACCAGGAAATTCTATAATCCTGGAAGTCCTTTAATCTATCTCCAAGTTGCTGGGAATGAACCATGTAAAGCTCTTCTGGACTTAGGTTCCGGAGTCAACTTAATATCACAAGAGATGTATAAAGCCTAGAACCTACCTCCACTAAAGAAGAGCAATATTTGCTTAGAGCTAGCTGACCAGTCCATCACTATTCCCTTGGTACTGGTGGAGGACATCATTACCACTGTGTTTGGGTGGTCATACCCAGTTGATTTCCTAGTGATACAAGTAAATAATGACAAAGGGGACTTCCCAATAATAATGGGAAGGGCATGGCTAAGTAACATAAATGCATGCCTAGGAATTTACGATCTTTCCCTAGAAATATCTAAGGAAAATACTTTTGGAAAGATCAAGGGGAAGAAAGTTCCATGCATCACATATAGTGATACAAGGTGTGATTGCATACAAGAATATTCAACATCACCTGCATGCAACCGGTGTGCCCAAGAGATTAACATAAAAAAAGTGCCTGTATGTAGCAACTACACAACAAGAAGATACCCAGTGGTTGATAGTTGATCAAGAGATCAGCTCACCAACGTGCATGGAACCAACTGGGGGACCAACTTGTGCCCACATCGAAAGCATAGATGCATTGGAGCATAAGTGTCGCCAACTTCCAACCCTTAACTTGAAAACATCAATAGGTGGAAGCTGGGAACTCCTAAGAACTTCAAACAAGCGCTCCGATAAAAGATTACTAGATAATGTGCAACAGACCAAACCTTACCATGAATCTAGAATGGTCAATGCACATTACACATAGGAGAAAGGACGATCTCACTCATTATTTTGGATCTCTCCCTTCCAACTTAGTCATGGGGGAGATGGCCACCTATGCTGATCAATCAAGGCCTTTAGTTCCTTTTTAAGTTTTTGGTTTACACATTTTTGTTTTACAAATTTCTTTAACTTTTTTTATTTTTGTTTTGCAACATCGTTCATACTTTCTCATTTCTTTGTGTGTCTGTTTATTTTGGTAGGATCGTCACCTAATAAGTGCTCCTAATGGTGGTATGAACTATATTCCATTGATTGCTAATGTTTGGTTTTTGCGTTTGAGTTATAATGTTGATACTAAGGTATGGTTCTTTTGATATAATAGGTAATGAGTCCACGTCATCCATGCATCCATGAATTTCTTTGATCTCTCTTAGCTTAGAACTGTACAGTCCCTTTCTTTCAATAATAAGAACTATCAATGAATTGGTGACTGGGCACTTCCCGGACTAAGGAAGGACTCAAGGATTGAAAAGGGTGTGACTTCAAGGGGATTTGATGCATTTGTGTTGGCCATTCTCTTGGGTGCTTGGATTTTTTTTTCCTGAGTTTTCCTTACCATTCCAACGTTACTTCATTATTGGGAAGTTGAGCCAATAAAAATAATAAGTCTTTCCATGGTGTGGTTCTCATGTAAAAAAAAAAAAATAGTGAGAATTCAAAGCACACCCCTTAGACGAAATAATAATCTGGGCTACAAGAACTGGTTATGGAACTAAAGCAACATGTTCCCTTTAACTAAAGCCCTTTTTTGCTTCCTACTTTCTCCTTTTTTGTTTTGTTGGAATGGTGGTTACTTATTGGCAGAAGCATTTTTGTTACTTCAGGAGGATGGATTGGCCGAATGTATTAATGCGAAGTCACTGGATGTGGTTGGTTTGAGGCCAGATTTGGAATGAGATCTACTAAGTCACATTAACCATTAATACAAAAGGGGCTGTACACTACCTTGTTCTTGAGACTCCATTCCATTCTCTTCTTTCCATCGTTCTTTCTCCATTTTTTACCTCATTGCCAGTTATATCAATAGTCCATATGTTGGTTGATGCATTGTTTTCTTTTGGGTAAATTCTTATGGTTAAGACTTCAACTCTTGCTTCCAAATGACATTCCCAGAGCCCATGGACTCTTTGAATGTGGGATTGTCAGAGCATTACGGGCATGAGTCTGCTTTGGGGAGGACTCATTGGCATTCCTATTTGGTGCATCAGTTAATTTATTTCCCTTTAACATTTCCGCAATCAAAATTTCTTTTTTTCATTTCCATCTCTGACATCCATTTCATCAGCATTGTCATTGTTTCGTTTTCTCCATCTTTCTTATTCCTTATCTGTTTACATTCTATTGCTACCAGA
This sequence comes from Gnetum montanum, assembly GCA_015680685.1. NCBI lineage: Eukaryota > Viridiplantae > Streptophyta > Gnetopsida > Gnetales > Gnetaceae > Gnetum > Gnetum montanum. Next base: position 2,196,753 of record MNCI01013895.1, on the reverse strand, counting down.
GGTTCGCTCTTAGTCATGGGGGTCCTGGTCCAATTTTTTTGATTTTCTCTTAACCCCTACACCTTTGGTAGTCACTAGTATTATATCTTCAAAATCTACATTAGCCATATCACAACTTAGCCAATGGACCTTACACTGAGGCAAGGTATCAACTGCATTGTGATTTATTTACCCTTGCTAATATAAGATTGTGTTGTGTGTGCAAATGGCAATCATACGACAATGGATTGGATCTGGAGGGAACACTTGGAATGGACTAGTGCTGGAGCAGTTATGCAAGGAACAAGATTGATGATGGACAATGAAAAAGTGCAATCTTGGCGTCGATAGCAACAGACTTCTTCTTTTCTCTCTCTCTTCTCTCTTCTCTCTCAACTACCAAATAAGGCTGGATGTCAAATGTGTTTAGTGTTCACTCTTGTTGTCATGAACACTAATTTTGTCATGTATTGTAATGATGATCCATTCACATGTCACCCTGTTCACCATTAGTATCATTCAAGTCAATAATCCCATACCTTCCCAATATTTTGTAAGGAACTTGAGGATGAGTTTTCATTCAGTCATGGGGGTATGATGAGTTGTGATATTGCATACGCGCTATCACAGCCTGCCGTTATGCCTATAAATAAGAGGTAGCTTTCCCTTGTTCACACACTTAGATTTAGACCCTTAGCTAAACTATAGCATTTTTACCATTCAAGAGTTAGAATAATTTCCATGTGCCCACAATAGGAGTCTTAAAGTGAATGGATCTTTATTCAAGCAAATTATACCTGAGCACACATTTGTGTACGGTAATAAAGTTGAACTTTCTGATAAACCTAGTAGCATGTGGACTAAGCTAAATAAGATTTAATTATTATAAAATGTTTAATTGCTTTCCAAGATAATTAAATCTTTCTCAACCCTTGACTCTCCTAGTTAAGTGCATTCAATACGACCGCTTCAAGCATGTGTGTAACGCTTGGTAAGCTAGTAACGAGTAGCATTTGGTAATCCCAACAGCGTTGCACTGGTTCAAGGTGTGTGCGGCAAGTGGGAATGGATACTAGTGCTAAGACAATTAGAACCTAGTTAGTGAATAGTTAATGAAAGCTAGTCATTTAGTTCTCTTTATCTTTCCCTATTAGCATAGGCATTAAAAAGACAAAAGATATAAAAATCATATACCTCAAGCTTACTTAACCATGCAACCGTGACAATACAAGTAAGTTTGGGAAGACAACGATTGATTAACCTTAAGTGTTCCATTAAGATGAGTAAGCACTTAGTCCTTGGAGTTCGACCGGATCACCCGTGAGATGCTCGTATTCGTATGGTTGAGTGTAGGGGTGCCTCGCTACTCATCAATTGGCAAAAGCTTAAGTTGTTCCCTCGCACACTCATCAAAGAAGTAGAAAGTTGGTACTAGTCTTTGGAACCAGAATCAATCAGGAGATGGAGTACGATGCTAGATATCTTCAACAACAAGTATCAAACCTACTCCAAAGTGACAAATCTGAGACGTCAAATCTAAGGCTAGAAGCAAGGTAGTCATGAACCCTTGGATGCAGCCATGAGTAGATACTCTTCATTGTTACATCGGTGCCCTGGTCATGGCTACTCTTAGCGGGCACAACTTCGCCATATCATTGATGGGGTCCAGTTTGAAACTAGAAAGACCCTTGGCATGTACGCCCAGGGACGATTATTAGAACTAAGGGCCCATCAACTACAACACCTCATTGAGCAAGTGGCTAAAGAAGATGGGGAACTCAGAAAGAAGGAAAGTACTGAGGAGTTTAATCGAGATGCCTCCATTAGAAAGAGGGGGGGTTCAATTTGTGAAGAAGAGGAGGAATCACCACTGGATGCAACGGTGAACCAAAAAACCTTGCCCCTATAGAAATTTGCCTTTGAAATATCGGTAAAGGTTGACAAGATGTGGGAATCTCTGGACAAAAAATTTCAAAGTGTTCTGAAAATCATAGAGGAGTCCAGAGAGCAATGTAATGATCATGATTGGCGTAGGAAGAAGGAAGCTGAACGTGCCCATCATAAGGGTAAGGAAAAAGTTGTTGTAGCTGAATAGGTTGCACACTTTGACACAGAGGATGATGATGAATGTGACATATGCCAATACGAACATCCTAAGGGGTGTTTTCCCATGGTGTCACATCTATAAGAGTTTGGGGTGTATGCGTTGAACCCTCGTTTGGCAAAGAGGCAAACACCCCGAAGGTTGCCTTACCCACAAGGCAATCCCAGGTAGTTCCACCAGTAGCAAGGATATTATCCAAATGGAGCACCACCATAACCTTATGAATACTTTCAGCAGTGGTAGCACCCACAAGTGTGGGGGATGCCACCTCCAAGGCATTAGTACCCTTACCGATAGCTAGATCCTTATGGGTACTACGTTCAGAAACCAGTCTCTCTACGGGACTCTTCCAGTCATGCAACCTTTCAAAATTACTACCACCCCCTGGAATATTTTTGACCTCAGTCTCCATCACCCAGGGAAGAAAGCCCACATCTTTACTATCCTCCATCACCTTCTCCTGTTATCCCTACTCAATAGCACTCCACTCAGTTACCACTTGCTGCACCTATGCAGTGGGAAATCCCACCATAGCCACAGCAATGCAACACTATGAGGGCTGTCAACCTACAACCGACTCGTCAGCCGAGTGGACCAGAAGCCAAGACACAGAAACATCCTTTCTTCTAGTCTAATAACTTAAGCACACCCTCACACAAAGCTGTGGCCAGTGCCTCTAAACCTCAAACCGCCTCCACTATTCCACCCTTCGAGAAGCCTTCAAACCAAATGCCCTCCAACGTACAAACGGTCATGCCCACACACGTAGTGACCAATTGGATAAAGGCAAGTCATCTTCCCCAAAAATTGACTGATCCGAGAAGCCCCCTCATTTATCTTGAAGTGGTAGGAAACGAGCCATGTAAAGCCCTTCTAAATTTGGGGTCAGGAGTCAATTTGATTTCGCATGACATGTACAAGAATTGGAACCTGCCCCCATTAAAGAAGAGCAATATTCGGCTTGAACTGGCAGACCAATCCATTATTGTTCCCTTGGGCTTGGTGGAGGACATTATGACCACCGTTTGTGGGTGGTCCTATCCTGCTAATTTCCTTATCATCTGTGTTGAGAACTGCAAGGGAAACTTCCCAATCATAATGGGAAGAGCTTGGTTGAGCACGGTGGATGCAAGACTAGGACTCCAAGATCTTTCCCTTCAAATTTCAATGGAAAATCTTTTTGGGAAGATCAAGAAGAAGCACGTTCCATGCATCGCGTACAGTGACTTTGGATGCAATTATGTGCAATAGCTGTGATCCGCTAAGCAGACATCAATTCAAGCATGCAATCGGTGGACCGAGGAATCGCCAATTCAACAATGCCTATATATAGCAACCACAACTCAAGAAGGCACCTAGTGGCTGACTGCTAATCCTGCTAGTAGCACTCTATGCATGGAACCATCTAAGGAGCTTGTACGAGCCTACATAGAAAGCATGGATCATTTGGAAGAGGTTCATCAACAAGTATCCACTATTGATGACCATGATGATTGGGGAAAGTTGCAAATCCCTGAAATTTTTAAACAAGAGCCCTTGGAACTCAAATCCTTACCAACTCACCTAGAATATGCATTTTTGTAGAATGGGAAATCAGTGATTATCAATGCCACCCTTGCTCCTGAACAAAAGAGAAAGTTTCTGAAGGTGGTGAACAAATGGGAAGCTGCTTTTGCATGGTCATATCTTGAATTAAAGGGAGTGGATCCTAGGGTTTTCCGACATCAGATTTATATCGATCTCTCCATGAAGCCACGAAGACAACCACAAAGGCGATTGAACCCCAAATTGAAGCAGGTCATCAAAGATGAAATCGAGTAGTTGCCAAAAGTAGGTTTCATCTACTCTATTGCTAATAGCGAATGTGTCAATCCACTCATTATTGTGCCAAAGAAGGATGGAAAATGGAGGGTTTGTATAGATTTTCGATTGCTCAACATGGCTAATTTCAAAGATCACTTCCTGCTCTCATTTTTGGACCAAATGTTGGATACCATTGCGGGGCATTGTTATTACAGCTTTTTAGATGATTATAGTGGCTATAAACAATTCCAAATTACGCCAGAAGACTAGGCCAAGATAACCTTCACAAGTCCCTGGGGGACTTTCACATACAAAAAGATGCCTTTTGGCCTATGTAATGCTCCTACCACTTTCCAACGCCTTTTCCTCAACATCTTCCAGCAAAAAATTGGAAATGGGGTAGAAGTCTTCATGGATGACTTCTCTACCTATGGAGCCACATTCGATCAAGCCTTGGACTGCTTTGAGCAAGTTCTGAAAAGATGTGTGGACACTAACCTACAACTCAACTAGCAGAAAAGCCACTTAATGGTCTAAGAGGGCATTATGCTGGGGCACTGTATTTCACAGACAGGGATTAGTGTGGATCCTAACAAAATCAGGGTCATCCAAGGAATCACCCGATAACCAAGCATTGTAAAAGATGTTCAGTCATTCCTTGGCCACACTAGTTACTACTAGCACTTCATAGAAAACTTCTCAAAAGTCATCAAGCCGTTGGTGGAACTCATGAAGAAAGATGCTCCATTCGTTTGGACCAAAGAATGTGAATCTGCATTCCAAATGATTAAATAGAAACTCATAGAGACTCCAGTTCTACAGGTACCTGATTGGTCTAGACCTTTCCACATCATGACGGATGTGTCCAACTATGCATTGGGAGCTATTCTTACATAGTGTGATGATCAAAAACATCCATACTATATTCACTTTGCAAGTCATAGCATTATGGGTGCTCAGCTTAACTACACCACCACCGAAGAGGAGTTGATGGTGGTGGTGTTCGCCTTGGAAAAATTCAAACACTATGTGCTCGGGTACAAGGTGTTCATGCATACCAACCACAGTGCCATTCGGTTCCTGATGAACAAGCCAACAATGAGCCCCCATATCATACGATGGCTGGTGATTCTTGAAGAATTTGACCTCACTATGGTAGATCAGAAGGGAATAAAGAATGTGGTTGCTGACCACTTGTCTCAGTTATGATGGGATGACACAGAAGATGAGGAGCCACTCTCTAACCAATTTCCTAATGAACTTCTCTTCGTGGGAGCGATCGATCCGCAGGTGCCCAAAGAATCACCTTGGTTTAGCCACATCCTCACCTATCTCACAACTCAGGAATTGCCAAAGGAGTGGAACCATCGGCAGAAACAGCAGTTTCTCCATAAGGCCAAGCACTTCATGGAAATTAATGGCCACCTCTATAAGGTGTGCGCAGATGGCCTGGTTCAATGGTGTGTCCCTGATGATGATACACTTGAAACACTGTAAAATTTCAAGACCTCGATGATTCAGCAAAGTCTCAAAGTTTAGGCAAGGATTTCCACAAGTGCAGCGTCAAGACATCCGAGCGATGGAAGCACCAAAAATAGTTGCACATCTCAACAATTTTTTTCGGCTGAGGGCCTGCTACGCTACGCTACGCAACTCAACATACCAGACTTCAGGAGGACAGAATAGAACAAGGGATGCATGGTGACAACACTTCAACTTTGCAAGTTAACCATGCTTCAAAACCTTAACTTTTTGTGTGTTACTCCGTGTTACACTATGTAGCGTAGCGTAGCATAACGCAAGCAGCACAATTGATATAGCTGCAATAACAAGGATAACAAAATTCAAACAGTAGCAGTCATTATGCCACGATATGCTTCCCAGCGTATCGCAGCGTAGCTGCGGGACAGTTTATTCTTTTTCACCGAAGATTTTGAAATCCTTCAACGCGAAAGACAAGGTTAACAATTTTTCTTGTTAAAAGGGTGCCTACGCTATGCTATGCTTCAGATCATAGCACATCGTAGTGTCACAAGCTTCAGCTACAACATGCCAAGTCAACGACATTCTATGGGCCCAAGACACGCGTCATCTAAATCACATTCTTCTCCTAACCCTAATCTTATAAATACCCCAACAGACAACACTCAAAGGGTTGACAAAAAAACAAAAAAGAGTTGGCAACAAAAAAAAAAGGTTGAAAAATTTGAAATAGTTGACAAAAGTTGGCAAGAGCATCGACAGTGATAGAGAGAAGCTTTTTGGCCAGAAATTGCAAGTTAGCAAACATTTTTCTTTGAGCCTAACTCCCTTGCATCTAGATTGGCTAGTGAACAAGGTAGATTGGCCTTTTTCATGTTGAATCTCTAAATAGCTTCTTATTGGTGGCGGATACTTTGTCCAAACCGGAGTCTGCTTGCAAATCCTGTTGTATTCATCATATTTGTCCATCAGACAGATCCCAGATCTTGGGATCGTGCATTTTCTAAATTCAATTCATTGCATCCTATTTACATTTATTTTTATAGTCATTTTTCATAGTTTACATCATTTTCATTGCCTTCAAGATCCAATCTTAGAGTAGATCTCATTTTGTCGTCAGTTGGTATTCCGTTCTCATATCAAATCGTCATCTCGTTACACGATCATTAACAAATTTACTGACCAAGTAAGTCCCTGTCTGATCGACAAGATCGTTTAGGGTACCTTGGATTCATTTTCTTCAGCACGGACCTCGCACAAATATGGGGTTGAAACTATGTACACGGAAATCCTCTCAATGTTTCTAGCAATCGACGTTTTTCGTCATTACAACACTGCACATCCTCTAAGACGACGCACTATGCTAGACGACGCACAACCATTAAGATCCTGCTTGCAGGATATTATTGGCCCACAATTTTTAGGGATGCACAATGGTTTGCCCACTCTTGTGAACAATGCCAGAGAGACGATGGGATGACTGCATGATTGCAGGGACCTCAACAGTGGATCCAACCACTAGAACCCTTTGACATCTACGACATTGACTTCATAGGTCCCATCACACCCCTATCCAATGGGAAGGAATATATCACTGTCATTGTGGGCTACTGCACAAAGTGGGCAGAGGCAACAACCATCATCGACTATTCCTCCAACATTGCTGCACGATTTGTCCAATAGCAAATCGTCAACAGGATTGGAGTGTCATGTGCACTCATCTCAGACAATGAAACACATTTCAAGGGTGTCACTTTTTGTAAACTCATGCAACACTTGGGGGTTACCCATAAATTTAGAACACCTTATTATCCCCAACTCAAAGGGCAAGCCGAAGTTACCAATAGGGAGATCACCAAAATCCTCACTCGAACCATCAGTAAATATAGAAGGGACTGGAGCACTAAACTTAACAATGCCCTCTGGGCCTATCACTCCACTTAGAAACTTCCTATAGGTTACTCTCCCTATGAGTTGGTGTACAGTAAGCTACCGAAACTCCCAATCCAGGCAAAACTCTGGACACTATCCACAGCCAGTGACTTAGGTCTTGACCTACCGCTAGCACAACACGAACGACTTATCAACCTAAGTGTGCTAGATGAGAATCAATTAGTGGCCTTGTCTTCAAATGATATCCACAAGGCCTACAATAAAAAACGCCATGATCTTAGGATTCGAAAGGTAACATTTTGACATGGAGATAAGGTGCTTTACTGGAACCCCACACATGTACCATAACCGACCAAGTTTTAAACATTGTGGGAGGGACCTTACATTGTCTCCGAAACCTTCCCATTTGGGGCCTTGCTTATACATAAACCTGAAGACCCCACTAGAATGCAGTTGGTCAATCGACAACAATTAAAACCTTTCCATGAACTCCACCTAACTAGTGCTACCACCTCATAATCATTGGGATAGCCTCATTCCATTTTTCACGTCTCCTCCTTTCCACCTAGTCGTGGGGGAGACCATCCTCCATGCTAATCCATGCTACCAAGCTCCCCATTGTTTTTGAAATTTTTTTTTTTACACTTTTTCATTTTTCCACATCATTCATACATTTGCCAATTCTTACTAACCTTTCCTTTCTTTAATTACTTTTCCATTTCTTTGTCGATTATTTATGCATGTGTGTGTTTAATTTTCAATTGGTTCTTAATAAGTCATCTTATTGTCATTAGGTGTCTGGCGCAAATGGTTTTCATTGCGATGGGTTGCGTGAAATAGTACACCTAGTTTATCTCGCTCCCACCCTCGCATTTGTTATTCTTGGAATTTACGTCTATTTTCATCTCATAAAATCGACAGTGAGTCCACGTCATCCACCCATTCACCCACTTAAAAACATTTTAATTAATGTGTGACCTATGTAGTTCATAGACTCGGGGATGACCCAATGGTTTGAATTGGGTGTGACTTCAAGGGGAATGCAACATTCATTGTCCTCTTCTATCCCCTAAGTTGTCGGTTTGTCCTTACAGATTTCTTACCACTCCATGTTCTTCTCTACAAGGAAGCTTCTGGGCAATTTGACCTTGCATGGTGTGGTCCTCATCGTAACAATTCAAAAAATTCAAAAAACACAAAAAAAAACATGAGGATTCAAAGCACACCCCTTGGTCAAATGCATGCAACCAAGCATGGTTCTTTGCATGGTGTGGATCCCACGAAATAACAAGAAAAGAAAAAATAAAAACCTAAGTTTGTGGGAATTCAAAGCACACCCCTTAGACCATGTCTCACAGATCATGAAAACTAGTTATGGGACTCACTCCATCCCCTCTAACTTAGTCCCATTTCACTTCCTTTCTCTCACGCCTGCTAGAGTGGTGGTTCTCTATGGGTGCATTCTTGTGTACTTGGTGGATGGATGAGGCTTCACATGTTGCTGTGATGTCGCTGTATGTGGTTGGTTTTGGGTCTAAACTTAGAAACGGTTCTACCGGGTCACTTAACCACAACTTCACACAGGGTTTCATGTGACCGATGATCGGAATTCCAATTCTCTTGTCTCTCTCTTCACCCAATTCTCTCCATAACTCACCTCACTGCCCGTCTTATGTTTTGAACATTTATCATGATTTCCATGAACTTCTCATGCCTTGGCAGGTTCTCATGGATGGGAGTATTAACTTGCGATCACCATTTCTTGACCCTAGAGCCCACGGACTTCGATGTTGAGGATATGCAAAGGCTACTGAGGCTACCGCCTGCTATGGGGAGGGCCCACTTGCATATTCTTGGTCCCGTTTGTTAGCCTCCCATCCTTTTGATTTCATGATTGATTATTTTCATGATACCCATCACTCGACTTCTTCTCCATGGAGTTCTTTTTTCCCACGTTCTCCTACCTTTGACTCTTTTTCTAGCCTAGTTTATCTTCCTCTTGTCCTCAGCCATGTTCTCGGTCTCTCAAGTTCTTAAACCACCCCAATTTGGCATTTTTTAATTGATTTTTTGGGCTTTCTTTTGTTGGGTTAACGCTGGTCAACAGGTGCAACCCCTGTGTATACGGGGCCCCGTATATGCAGCCCCCTATGTATATGCGACCCCGTCGACGTAGCGCAAAAACATTATATATACCCCCATTGCGCATCACACATAGCTCATTCTACAAACAAATTGGGGGGAGATTTTTCATTTTTTCTACCTCAACTCTTCTTCCAAGCACTTACGTTGTCCACCGCGTGTCCTAACCTACCTATCCTTTCTCTCTTTAGCAACCGGAGGTATGCTCTCAGTCGTGGGGGGGGGGGTGTAAGGCTTATTAAAAATTAATTAATTAATTAATTAAGACTTTGCACCTCTTAAGCGAAGAAACGAAAACAACAGTTTAAACTTCAACTTATAACTTATTGTTTTTGGTTCTAACCCATCAACTAATACTCTAGGGATTTAATGGATGCACGTGCCAACATCATAACTTAGTCAAAGTGAGAAGGTGTATGAGGGCCATTTTGAGCAAATTGTGCACAATCTAATTAGTGGTTATGTTCAATTGCAAATGGCACCAAAACCAAGGTGTCCAAGGGGAGAAGAATCATCACAACCTAGGGACAAGTGTCCACGAACGGGAAGGGGACGAGGCATGCAACACCCAGAGCATGCGAAGGGCTCTCATGCAACTAGTCCCCTTCAGGAAGGACCTGATGTGGAATCTGTCCATCAGATTCTCAAAGAGGATATTCTCAGTGAGCAATCGCAAGGGGATGAAACTCCAAGGATAGCGCCACGGCTTGAGGTCACCTTGACCCAAGCATGTCTTAATGCTATCAAGCCACGGGAAGTGCAACAAATGGTCCTACAAGAGTGAAACTTTGGACCATTTCTCAAGAATACACCAGAAGATGTGAAGCTTCAACCACAAAATTCTCCTATGTGGCCAATCATCACAACTAGTGGTGAATGGTACTTAGGAGAGACCTATCTCTTTTGGAAAAATCGGTAATTGGGGTCTAGAGTAAGAATTAAGGACATCTATGTCTCTTACTCTACGGAAGTAATCGCACAAGCTCTGGGGTTGCTAGAGATCGGAGTAGATGTGGCAAAGATCCTGAAGTAGGCTAATCCTGAGGTAAAAGGGGAGTGGATTAGATGGTGCTATGGGGTGGATGGCAAAGATTTTGGCACTCTGACCACCGCGGAGAGAGTGTATTCAAAGATTGTGTCTTACCACTTGAACCCAACAGTGAGACCCAGTAAAATCACTACCTTCTTTCCTCATGCATGTGCCACCTTAAGTGGGAAATTCCCAATGAGCCTTCCATAATTGTTATTCTTGGAAATTGAAAAGAGGTTCGCTGAAAAAGAACATGGAAGGTGGGCTATCCCCTTTCCCTAACTAATCAGAAAGTTATGCAAACGGGCAAGGATAGCATTGTATGCCAATGATACACTCCAGCACGCCCTGATTGCCTCATGGAGGAAAATGATGAAGGATAGGAATCTAACCACCACACAAATCAAGGAGAAGCAGCAACCACCTCCACCGCCTACGCAAACAAGAAGGTCAGGTTTGCAAACCATTGCAAAGCACATACGCAAAATCTGGCAATCGCTCTTAAGTCAATAAGAGCAATTTGGAAGGATAGGTAGAGCAGAAGACCCTTTAGTCTATCACCCTCCAATGAGCCATATGGAGCAAGTGGCTCATTCAGTAAGTTTTCTAGAAAGAGCAAGGCTGATGTTTTCTATCGCCCGAACGCAAGTACCCACGAGAATTGATCTTAGTATCCGGGAGGTAACAGTATGCACACAACAGTTATTTCCTAAAATTTCAGGAAATGTTGCTACTTTCTTGGTATTCTTGGAAGATGGCAAGGGGGTGATAGTCCTAGTGATGCAGCACCAAGGACAGAAGGTTGCAGCTGAAGTGGTTGCTGACATAATTTCTACGGTCCTCAATGCACCAGAGGCACTTGTACCAGATGTACATCGACTCGAAGATGTATAGGCATCCACCAGGACTTCATGTAGTAAGATCGATGCAACCCAACATGAAGAACTGCTAGATCGACTGGTGGAAATTAGGAAACCGCTTTGTCTTTGACCTTCTAGACAACATCACTGTAACCCAGTCGGAGCTACTCTCGGCAAGGGGTAAGAGCCTCGTCTTGGAAGGGCAACCTGAAGCTGCTCAAGCTAATTGTCAACTCTTGGTGACAAAATTTGCTCAATCAAGAACCCAACTTGCCAATCCAGCTCTCCTCAACTATGAGCTCACTAGAAATGAAGCTTTTGAACAGCTTCAGGTCAAACTTTAGATAGTTGAGGATGAGCGAGAGCCGGCGATCCTTGATAAGTCCTTGGCAGACGCTCATGCATATCATTTAAACAAGGACTTGATAGAGGTTCGCCAAGAGAACGTCAGGTTGACCACAGAGGTTCATCGCCTACGCAATGTTGGTGCTGAAAACGAACACATGAAAAGGTTTATTCACCAACAACAGGAAGAGCTAGCCAGGGTAAACGTTGATGTGAGAAGGTTGACCACTGAAAATCAAAATCTGTCTATGGAGGAGGTTCGAGCCTTGCAACAGAAATCAACCATTGAATTTGCCGCTTGTAAGAATGAAGCCCTCAAGTTTGAAAAAGTTAAGAATCATTACAAGGACCAAGTGGGATTACAAAAGGAAGTGAATGAGAAATAAATTCAAGTCGTAAAGGCTAAGATGAACCAAGCACTCCAGCAGCTTTGAGAAGGAGGCAAGGTATGGCAACCTATCTTTGATGGGTTGAATGCCTACAACCAAGTTGAGATCCACCTCAAGGAACTGCAAATTAAAGAAATGATAAAATATATGGAGTTGGCCAACCTTCGCTATGCAAATCTAACTATGCTAACAACTGGGAGACCGTGGTCTGAACTAGAAAAGCAAGTGGCCACCTTGTATTCTTTATACAAGGGTAAGTTCCAAGCACACAAGGCGACAAAACAAAAGTTAAAAACAATAAATTTGGAACTCGAGGTTCTCTGCACGCGTTTTGATGGACAACGTGTGGTCACAAAGAACTTGGCCCATCAAATGAATGACTACCAGTAGCTGTAGACATTAATTTGAGTGTTCGACATCGAACGAAAATAGTTTGCAGCTTGGATTGTCAATTTGAAATAACTCTTCCCTACGTTACCGTGCCCTTGGGAGGTTCTAGTTCCATCACACATTAGTAAATCCACCTGGATTGTGAACGATCCTAGAAGCAAGGAGGAAAAAATGAGGGCCCTATTGGAGGCTTTTCGGTTGCCTCCAAAAGTTGCAGCTACTACAGGGCAGCCATCGTTCGTGCCACCACCACCACATGGGCCAGAGGCTGGTGAAGGTCTTTCAGAACCACCACCCCTAGGGACGGTGTGATCTTCTCCAACAATTTTTGCATCTTTCAACATGGCAGAGAATCCAAGACCATCAAGGTGTTCAATTTTGTCTCTAAACACCACCATTTTGTAAATTGTCCTTCTCTATACACTCAAGCACTTGGCGCATCATGTGTGTGTATGTGTCATATGTGTGTGTCGTGTGTGTGTCATGTGTGTTGTAATAAAAAGTCCATACCTTCCAAATTGTATAGGAACTCAGCGATGAGTTTTTACTCAATCATGGGGGTATGATGAAGTGTTAAACAGTCAATGCGTAGACTAGGCCATGTATACGAGACCTTGTATATGGGGCTGCATCGATGCGACCCTATCGACGCATCCCTCCATCCATCGATGTGGCCCCGTTTATGCAGATCCTATTTTAGCCTATAAATAAGTGGGCTCCCGCCATACTTAGGTACCTTTTTGGCAGTTGTAGCGAAGTTGTTGCAGTTTGTTTCCATGAGAGTTAGAAAATTTTCCAAGTGCCCGCAATAGGTGTAAGAAAGGTGTCCGACTATTTATTCGAGCGCTGATGTACCTGAGCCCATTGGCGTGAACGACAATAAAGATGAGCTTTTTAAGCATTCCTTGCAGCAATTGGACTTAGTCATTTAATGCATTTAATAGTTTAATATTTCTATGCTTTAATAATTCTTTAAGTTTCCATTGTTATTATTTTAATCGCTTTCGCTCTTTTATAGTTCGTAGAAACCATAAGTACGACCATCTCAAACGTAAACCCAACACTTGGCAACTTAGTGACGCTTAACGTTTGGTAGCCCAGTAGTGGTTAGGGGATGCTCAGGATGTGCATGGAAGATGGGATTGGATACTTATGCTAGGAAGAGTTAAGATATAGATTAGGATAATTATAGATTTCGTAATATTCTATTCCTGACTTCCCATTCCAAGAATTAGATGCTAGAAGATAAAGTGAAAAAGCCATAAAAATCATTTTTTTCAATCTCACTTAACCATCGCAATCAGAACACCACAAGTGAGGTTGGGAAGACAATGACCTTTTTAACACAAGGTTTTGCTGGTTAAGGTCTGGTGTATGCAAAGCACTTACAATCTATGGAATTTGATTGAGTCGCATGTGAACACCCATGATTCGCATGGTTGGACGTAGGGATACCTAGTCACTCATCACTATTCAACAGGTTCTTGTATCCATTGTTCAGTTGGATCTATTGCTTTTTAATCAATAGTCTATGGAGCTTTAATGACTAGTTGTTGTTCATCACGCGTTTGTGCTCTAGGTGTGTTGTGTACAATAATTAGTCTATTACTTGATGTAGAGGATTGAGTGTCCGCATGATATTTCTTAGGAACAGTGTTCCAAGATCGATTGCTTCCACTAATCAAGTCATTTTCAAGAAATTTAGCATTCCTTAATTCCATAAACCTAGTAGTATGGGAAGGACAATTAAATTTGCATTCCTTAGATTTTTTGACATATCCAACGAAATACCCACTTATGGTCCTTGGGTCTAGCTTCTTTTCTTGTAGATTATAGACTCTTACTTCAGATGGTGATGAGCGGCGAGGTACCCCTATGCTCAACCATATAAATGCAAGCATTTCATGCACAATCCAGTTGAATTCCAAGGACTAAGTCCTTATGCACCCTTGTGGAATAAGGATGGGTTGGTTGATTATTGTCCTCCCAAGCTTACCTATATATCACGATTGTATGGTTAAGTAAGCTTGAGGCATATGATTTTTATAGCTTTTATGTTTTTATGTCTTGTGCTAGTAGGGAAGGAGAGAGGTAACTAAGTGACTAATTTAACTTAACTACTCATTAACTAAGTTCTAACTAATCCTAACACTAGCAT
>MNCI01013895.1:2074462-2167630 GCA_015680685.1 Gnetum montanum | reverse complement strand
TGCTAATCAACATCATTTTCAACTGTTCATGCAAGGGAAGTTTTTCAAATTCCTCTCTACAACTCGCGATTGCATGTCCCTTGCTTTCATATCCATAACTCGCTCGCTGGTACTTTGATTTTCATTCTGTTTGAACCTACTTGAACCCGGAGTGTTCAGCTTAGTCGTGGGGGAGGGGCACATGTCGAATAGCGCATAAGTTTTTGAAATTCATCATCGCCCGAAGGACATCTTTAAGGGTAATTAGTTGTAAAATTAAGAATAAAATGTGTCAAAAAAAATTTCATCCCCTTAGTTATACCAGAAAATTAAATTTGAAAACCACCTAAGCAAAAAGGACTCAACATTATAATCTTTCGAGGACATGTTCTTCCAATAATTAACATCACATAGAAATAAAGTAAATCTATTAAGGCAAGCAGTAAGGTATAACCTAACTTTGTAACAACCTTACTAACGATTGGCCCCGTGTGATTGCAGATGGCCCCAAAACATGAACAATAGGAAGGTCTTGCTCAAGGTGCAATCAAATGACCTAGGAGAAGTGAAGAACAAGACCCTGTCAAACAACATGCAAAGCAGGAGAAACAATCATTTAGTATCCACAAAGAAGACGCTGCTACTGTACAATCAAGGTAGGTGGAAGGAAGAGCTGCTGCAGTGTATGAATAGGGACGATATCTCACGTTGGCCCAAGATTGTGTTCAGACCATCCATGAAAGGTCCATATTCACTGTAGTGATCATGGAATTAAACTTTGGACCTTTCGCAGAAATTTCTTCGAAGGTCGTTAGGGATCACCTCAAAGGATCACCATTATGGCCTACCCTCTCTGAAAGTGGTGCCTGGTACTTAGGGGAAACGTACCAATTTTGGCACAATAGAGAAGAAGGCACCACAGTTAACAATTGTGGTGTGACTGTTGATTTCTCTGTTTAAGCCATTTTGGAAGCAGTAAACCTTCCGAATACAAGGCCAAAGGTTGCTTAGAACTAGTTGGACACTTTTAGAATTGAGCAAATTAATAAAGTTTTGACAGAGAATAAAAGGGTGGCGAAAGAAAAAGAGAAGGCTGACTGGGATGCCTCTATGGCACAAGCACAAACTTACATGCACGCCAAGGCACTCAAGGCCTTAAAAGAGGAGAAACTTTAGGCCATACTTCAACACCAACAAATCCCAAGACCTGGAGTGTAAGAAAAGGAAAAGACACCCATGGAGGAGCCATCGCCACCATGAACTACATGAGTTCCATCCAATTTTATAATCATAGGATTTTCTTTTGTGTTGTGTCTCAATTTTGTTTTGACTCCACACTGTGACATGAATCCATTCTAGTTAGTCAATAATCCCATACCTAGCCACTATGTAATCAATGAAGCTTGTTCTCACTTTAACTTGAGGACGAG
This sequence comes from Gnetum montanum, assembly GCA_015680685.1. Classification (NCBI taxonomy): domain Eukaryota; kingdom Viridiplantae; phylum Streptophyta; class Gnetopsida; order Gnetales; family Gnetaceae; genus Gnetum; species Gnetum montanum. Next base: position 2,166,221 of record MNCI01013895.1, on the reverse strand, counting down.
TTTTCATTCAGTCGTGGGGGTATGATGAGTCATGGTCTATCAGGCCCAGTTATTAAAGCCTAGTTATTGGAGCCCTGTTATCGGAGCCTTGATACAAAATATCGTCTGTCAGGCCCAGTTATCGGAGCCCAGTACAATGTCTATAAATAAAAGGTGGCACACTTGGTTTTGGGCATTAGTTCTTAGATTTTCTTGTAAGTTTTTAAGTTTAAGTTCCTCTCAACCCTTTCCTCCCAGTGCATGCCCGCAGTGTGGTGATTGTAATTGTACGGCATCCTTATTCAAGTGTGACGTACTTGGACACACACATGATCGGAAATAAAGATTGAGATTACTTCATCATTACAGCATTCACTTAGCTTAATTATTTATTTAATTATTATTTACTACTTTCCTAGTTAATACCTTCCTACCCTAAACTCCTGTTAAACGCAGAATGAGTACGAATTGATTATGAGCATTTAAGTGTGACTACTTGGTAACCCAGTAGCATACCTAGGATCTATGCTTGGTAATACCAGTGGTAGTCATGCATGAAGTCCAAGATATGTACAAATGATCAAGGAACGAATGTTCATTGCACTTAGGCTAGTTTAGATTCTCTCTCACCCTTTCTCTCTTAGCTTAGTTAATCTTATTTACCATCATACCCAGGAGTAGCGTTAGCATAGGAACGCATCATACACATCATTCTGGACAAAACCATATGTGACAAAGTTAACACTAGTCCAGGTGGAAAGACAGCGAATTGCAACCTAAGGATAACTATCTTGATACCACAACTAGCCCGTCTACGGAGATCGACCGGATCATGCGTGAAACACTCGTATTCGTATGGTTGAGTGTAGGGGTACCTTGCCACTTATCAAAGGGAAAGAAGTTAACAAATGCACCAAAAAGGAATGTTAGTGGGTCCTCCCTAAAGCAGGCTCATGCCTTTAATGTCCTGACAGACCTGCCAACCAAAGAGTTTGTAGGCTCCAGGAATGTCATTGGGAAGCAAAAGTTTCCATAATAATTTACTAAGGAAGAAAAATGCATCAACCAAGATACAGACTAATGATAAAACTGGCACTGAGGTGAGAAATGGAAAATAAAGGTGGAGAGGAGAGAATGGAATGGAAACCCAAAAATAATGTTGTGTAAAGTCCCTTGTGTGTTTCATGGTTAATGTGATTGAGTAGAACTCATTCCAAATCTGGACTCAAACCAACCACATTCAGTGACCTCGCATCAACACATTTGACAAACCCATCCTCTTAGAGCAACAAGAATGCCTTTACAAAAATTCATCACCATTCCAAGGAGAGCGAGATGGAGAACTAGGAATTAAGAAGGGGCCTTAGTTAGAGGGAACCTTCAAGCATGGGAAACATGTCTTTCTAGTGCCATAAGTAGTGCGTGTAGTCCAAGATCATTATTGTGTCTAAGGGGTGTGCTTTGAATTCTCACTTTTTTTTTGTGAGAACCACACCATGCAAAGAATTATTTTTATGTACTCAAATTTTGGTAATTTGATGAATGATTAGAATGGCGGAAAACCCAAAGAAAAAGCATCCAAGCACTCAAGAGAATAGCCAATAAAAATGCATAGAATCCCTTTGAATTCACACCCTTTTCATCCTTTGAGTCTTTCCTTAGTCTGAGAAATACCCAATCACTAATTCATTAATAGTTTTATTAAAGAAAGGGACTATACAGTTCCAAGCCAAGGGAGACCATAGGATTTTATGGATGCATGAACGATGTGGACTCATTGCCTATTTAATTAAAAGAACCATACCTTAATATGAACATTGTACTTCAAAGGTAAAATCCAAACATTAGCAATCGATATGATATTATTCATACCACCATTATGAACACTTATTGGGTGATGAACAAAATAAAGTAATCACACAAAGAAATGGTAAATATATGAACGATGGTGTAAAAAAAACAAGAAAGATTAAAGAAATGTGCAAAACAAAAATATGTAAAACAAAAACTTAGAAAGGATGAAGGGCCTTCAATGATTAGCAAGGGTGGCCATCTCCCCCATGACTGAATTGGAAGGAGGAGATCCGAAATAATGAGCAAGGTTGCCCACTTACAGAGGTAGCATATGTTCTAGCTGACCTAAACTCATGGAAAGGTTTTGTTTGGTGCACACTAACTAACAGTCTCTTATCTGGGCTCTCAAGTTTATATATGGTCATGGCCCCTAAAGCAAAACTCGCATAGATAATGTAAGGTCCTTCTCGCAATGTTTGAAATTTGGTACGTTGTGACACATGTGTGGGGTTCCAGTAGAGAACCTTATCTCCTGGCTGGTACTTAACTCTCCTAATTTTTAGGTCATGACATTGTTTATTAAATGCCTTGTGCAACTCATTAGATGATAGGGTAGCTAGTCGGTTCTCATCTAGCAAGTTAAGAGTCATCAACCTTTGTTTTTGTGCTAGATCGAGGTCAAGGTTGAGGTCACATGTCATGGCTAGTGTACAGAGCTTAGTTTGGATAGGGAGCATTGGAAGTTTTCCATATACTAACTCGTAGGGAGAGTAGCCTATAGGGAGTTTCCATGTGGAGCGGCATGCCCAAAGAGCATCATTCAGTTTAGTGCTCCAGTCTCACCTATACTTACTAATGGTTCTAGTCAATATCTTAGTAATCTCCCTATTGGTGACCTTGGCTTGATCATTTGCTTGGGGGTGGTATGGTGTAGTCAATTTGTGCTTAATCCCTAAGCGTTGCATTAACTTCCGAAAAGTTGCACCTATAAAGTATGTACCATTATTAGAGATAAGTGCATGTGGCACACCAAACCTGTTGATGATTTGTTGTTGAACAAATTGTGCAGCTATAGATGATGTGTAATCTTTGACAGTAGCTGCTTCAGCCCATTTTGTTAAGTAGTCTACGAAAACTATGATGTAATATTTTCCATTGGACATTAGTGTAATGGGCCTTATGAAATCGATTCCCCAAATGTCAAAGGGTTCTAACGGTTGAATCCATTGTTGCAGACCCTCCATTCTAGCAGTCATTCCCCCATCACGTTGACAACGCTCACAAGATTGGACGAATTGATGGGTGTCTTGGACTAAGGTAGGCCAATAGTACCCTACAAGCAGGATCTTAATGGTTATTTGTCTCCCAGCATAATGACACCCACAAGGGCCCTCATGAGCATCTTGGAGAACTCTCAATTGATCTCTATCAGGAACACACCATCGAACCAAGCCATTGGGACATACTTTGTAAAGTTGTCCATTGATTTCCATAAAGTACTTGGCTTTATGAAGAAAATATTGTTTTTTCTTAAGGTATAATTCTTGTGGTGTTTGTTGGGTAAGGAGATAGGTCAGAATGCTACTGTACCAGTTTGTCTCCATGGGTGATTGGTCATTCACTACACTGGCAAAGAGGAACTCATCAGGGAAGTGATCGGAAATAAGATACTCATTCTCTTTGTTGTCCCAACGCAATCAAGATAAATGATTGGAAACTATGTTCTTGGTGCCTTTATGATCAATCATCATTAGATCAAACTCTTGTAGGATTACCAACCATCGTTTAATACGGGGGCTTACCATTGGCTTATTCATGATCTGTATAGCCATCCAAAAAACTATAATAGTAATGCCCTACGATTATGTCTAAGACTTGGTCAACAAATGGAAATGGAAAGTGATCCTTGAATGTTGCCATGTTTAGCAGTCTAAAATCTATGCTCACCCTCCATTTGCCTCCCTTTTTATGCATGATTACTAAGGGGCTGGCCCATTTACTATCAGCAATGGGGTATATGTACCCAACCTTTAGAAGTTGTTCGATTTCTTCTTTCACTACTTGCTTCAACTTTGGGTTCAATCACCTTTGTGGTTGTTTTTGAGGCTTTATGGAGCAGTTAGTGTAAATCCTTTACTGGCATATTCTAGGATCTATTCTAGTTAATTTCGGATATGACCAAGCAAAGGCATTTGACCACTTGTTTATTACCTTGAGTAGACTTTCTTTTTATTGCGGAGCAAGTCTTGCATTGATGATTACCAGTTTTCCATTCTTAAGGAACGTGTATTCCATACCGGTGGGCAATGGTTTTAACTCTAGGGGCTCTTGTTTAAATTTCTTGGAAATTTCCAACTTCCCCCAATTAATTTTTTCTAAGTTAGGACTAGGAAGTTGGCGGTGGACTTTCTCTAATGCATCAATGCTATCTATGTAAGCGCAACTGAAACCCTCAATCAGTTCCATGCATATAAGTGAGTTTCTTTCTTCATCAACAATCAGCCACTGAGTGTCTTCTTGTCATGTGGTTGCTACATATATGCACCTTTGTATTTCGATCGTTTATGCACACTGATTGCATGCAAGCAATGTCAAACTTTGCACAATTTTATGATCTCTACACGCAATTGCACCCTATGTCATTGTATGCAATGCATGGAACCTTCTTCTTCTCAATCTTTCCGAAAGTGTTTTCCTTAGATATTTTTAGGGAAAGATCGTGAATACCTAGGCACGCATCGATAGTGCTTAGCCATGCCCTTCCCGTGATGATTGGGAAGTCCCCCCTTACTGTTATTCACTTGGATCACCAGAAAATCAGCTAGATACAACCACCCACAAACAATGGTAACAGTGTCCTCCACTAATCCCAAGGGGATAGTGATGGACTAGTCGGCTAACTCTAAACAGACATTGCTCTTTTTCAATGGGGGTAGGTTCCAAGCCCTATACATTTCTTGGGATATTAGGCTGACACTGGAATCGGAATCCAAAAGAGCTTTGCATGGCTCATTCCTAGCAATTTGTAGATATATTAGGGGACTCCCAGGATCAGAGAATTTCCTAGGAAGGTGGCCAACCTTGATCCAATTAGTAACGACATGTGTTAACATGACCATATGCGTTGAATGTGGTGTTAAGTTCGAAGGGGGCTCCGAAGATTTAGTTGATACAGAGGCATCCAAAGACTCAGCAACTTGAGGTTGCAAAGGCTTGGTTGGACTATTAGTTTTGAAGAAAGATCTTTTCTTCATATGATTGTCAAAACCAATGGTAGGTTGAGGATTAACAGCCCTTGTGGCATTATGTTATTATGGCTGAGCAGGGAGTTCACCTTGCATTACTAGAGTAGGTGGTAACGGAGCTATTGGTGGGAGAGATGCGACTAGATTGGAAGGATGGTATACTTGTGGAATGTTTCCCCTAGGAGAGAGAGTTCTATAGTGATCATGAGCTTGGTAGTGATGTTGGGGGGTAACGTGACCAACAGAGTCACATGGAGAGATCAGATGCTACACGTAATATCCATATGGGTCTGGTTGCTAGTAAGGATATTCTTGCCTTGGTGGTGGCATTCCCCATGATTGTGGGTGCTACCACTGTTAATGTTGCTCGATTGGTTATGGTGGAGTTCCACTTGGATAATACATTAAAGGTTGGTGGAACTACCTTGGGTTACCTTGGGGATAAGGTAACCATCAGGATGTTTCTCGTTTGTTTAAACATGAATTAAGTGCATACACCCCAAACTCTTGTAAATGTGAGATTACAAGGCAACATCCCTTAGGATGGTCGTATTGATGGATCTCACATCCACTATCATCGTCCATATCTGAGTCCACAACCTCTTCAATAATAGCAACTTTACCCTTACCCTTATTACGTGCATTAATAGCTTCTCTCTTTTTCCTTTTTTCACGGTCACTACCTCGCTCCCTAGACTCCTCTACTACTTTGAGCACAATTTGAAACCTACTATCCAGGGAGTCCCACATTTGATCTACCTTTACCAATACTTATGATGTTAACTTTTAAATAGGAAAGGTTTTCCTATTCACCATTCTTCGAGTGGTGACTCTTCTTCATCCTCACAAAATCTTACTCCCTTCTTTCAAAGGGAAGGATCTCGATTGTATTCTTCCACACTCTCTCTTTTTTGTAGCTCACCTTCTTCTATAGCCACTTGCTCCAGTATTCTGTGAATTTGATGGGACCTAAGCTCAGATAACCTTCCTTGGGCATAAGTCCCAAGGGTCCTTCTTGTTTCATGCCTAAGCCCATCTACGAGATGGCATAGTTGATCCCGCTGTGAATAACCATGGCCAGTACAACGATGTAAGAGTGCATAATAGCGGCCCATAGCAGCATCCAAGGGTTCATGACTTCCCTATTTCCATCCTTGGATTTGCTTTCGCAAGTTAGACACCCGAGAGTATGTTTGATACTTACCATTGAACATTTTTAACATCGTACTCCACCTACGAATGGATTCCGGTTCTAAGGACTGGTACTAGCTTTTAGCTTCTTTAATTAGTGTTCATGGGAACAACTTAAGCTTTTTCCACTCATTTTCTATGTTTTGCAAGGCACACACATTATGAAATGCTTGTAAGTGATTTTGAGGATCAGTGTTATATCCCCCTTCAAATCGTGGGATGTTATTCATGTCTAGCCTTTTGATCCTACTATCTTTTTGGTGCCTTGTTGGAACTCTCACGGCCTCAATTATATCTAGCATGTTTCATGTGGTGAGTAGGGGTTCATCATGATCATCTTTTTCATAGTGTCTATGGTGTCTACGTAGTTCCCTACTCTCCCTTCTTCTATGGCGTGACTCCCTAGAGTGCCCTTGTCCTTTGTCTTAGTTGTCTCGTCTATGACTTCCACTTTGTTTGCCCTTATCCTCATGATCTGTTTCTCTATGGCTACATCCAAACACAGAAGGAAAGGGTGAAGGAGATGATGAAGGTGAAGAAGAAGGAGAACCGCCATCATGAAAGTGTCTACTACCTTCTCTTTAGTGGTCTCTCCCTCGATCGCGATTGCGATCAGAATGCCCACCTTTGTCATGTGTCCTTGTTCCTTTTTTAGACTCTTTGTGTCTATTGGTATTAGCACCTAGGTTGTGAATAGTAGAATGAAGGTTCTAGTACATAACCCTTTGGCCAAAATCAAGGGGAGGAATATCGTTATGTGGGTGACTACCGGAGGTAGGTTCATCACCCTCAATTTTACTTAAAACGTGTGGGGCATCCTTAGACCATTTTCCCTTCAAGGACTTATGGTGTCTCTCCTGTTGCAAGTCCCTTTGACGTTGCGCTTCGGTGGGATGATAGTCTCTCGAATCATAGTCCTGCGCAATGTACTCTACCTGTAAGTGCTACATGCCTATTTGTGTGAGAGCACGAAGAAGCATACTTGGGACTGAATGGTTAGGAGGTAACACTATGTTACCTTCCAAGTCAGGCCAACACAACTGCTCATCTTGGTGGAGAATAAAGGTGAAGTTAGGTACATATTCATCAGGATGAATATATACCACATGAAACTATTGAGGAACTAGCAGGTCAACGTCATGTGTAGCTTTCCGTCAATTGCTTCTTGTGTTAGTCCTAGGTGGTGAAGTGCTTTTGTGCGAAGAAGAAGACATCTTGTCTTGTTCAGTGTGCAATGTACTATTATCTTTTTCTTAACCAACCCTAAGGGTTCATTCCAACGATGTGAATGATTTCCTAAGTTCTACTTAGCACACAAACAACTAAGTCCCTAGCAATGGTGCCAATGATGAGCGACGAGGTACCCCTAGGCTCAACCATATAAATATGAGCGTTTTATACACGATCCGGTCAAATTTCAAGGACTAAGTGCATATGTGCCTTTGTGGAATGATAATGGGTTGATCAATCATTATCTTCTCAAACTTACTTGTATGTCATGGTTGTATGGTTAAGTAAGCTTGAGGCATATGATTTTTATGGCTTTTATGTGTTTTATATCCTATGCTAATAAGGAGGGGGAGAGAAATAACTAAGTAACTAATCTAATTTAACTATTCATTAACTAAGTTCTAAGTACTCCTAACACTAGTATCTGTTCCCACTTATTGTACACATCCTGAACTAGTGCAATGTTGCTGGGATTACCAAATGCTAATCGTTACTGGGTTACCAAGCGCTACACGCATGCTCGAAGCGGCCGTACTGAGTGTATTTAACTAAGAGTGTATTTAACTAAGAGAGTTGTAGGGTGAGAGAAATCATTAATTAACTACGAAAGCATTAAATAATAATTAACTCTAATTAATCTATTCTGTATGCTGCAAGGTTTATCATAAAGTTCATCTTTATTGCCGTACACAAAGTGTGCTCATGTACACAATGCTCAAATAAAGATCCATTTACTCTATGACTCCTACTATAGGCACGCAGAAATAGTTCTAACTCTGGAGGAAAAATTGGCAAGAGTTTGGCTAAGGGACTAACTTCTAACTATCGAAACCAAGGGTGCTGCCTCTTATTTATAGATAAGGAGATAGGCTATGATATTGAGTATCCGATATTGCATGGTTGATCCGACATCGCGGTTGCGATATCGCATATGCGATATCACAATTCATCAACTTGGGAGCAACTACTCTAATCGCTCTAATAATTAGAATAGCTACTAAAGTAACCACTCTAATAATTAGAGTAATTGCTAGAGTAACTACTCTAATAATTAGAATAGCTGCTAGAGTAACCACTCTCATTATATGGGCATCCCCAAACACATATATGTCATAAACTTGGTTTCTACCCTTTCCATAATTCAAAGGATGTCTTTGAGATAGCCTTAGTTGGAACTCGGTTTAATATATACAAAGCCATCTTGAGAGCTTCAGTCCACAAGGACTTAGGAAGCTTGGAGTTGCAAGCATACTCTACACCATGTCCAATAATGTTCAATTTCTTCTTTCTACCACACCATTCTAGTTTAGAAAACCAAACATAGTGTACTGGCCAACAATCCCATGCTCTTAAAGAAACTTAGCAAATGGACTCGGCACTTATCCATCATCAATATATCTACCATAGTATTCACCACCTCTATCAAATCTCACTATCTTTATTTGCTTACTACGTTGTTTTTCTACTTCAACCTTAAACACTTTAAGGCATCTAAAGCTTTTTTTTTTTTTTTTTTGTTATGAAGCAGGTAGAGATACATACATTGTGAATAATCATCAATAAAAGTAATAAAATATATTTGACCATGGACATCTATATCTAGACTACAAATATCTATATGTATGATCTCTAATATGTTTGAACTCCTCTTGGCACCTTTCTTTGACATATTGGTTTGTTTTCCCTTTATGTAGTCCACATAAGTATCAAAGTCAATAAAATCTAGAGTACTAATTACTTCATCATTTACTAATATCTTTGTTCTCTCAATAGAGATATGTCCTAATCTACAATGCCACAACATAGAGGATTCTCATTCAAAACACATCTTTTAATGCCAGCACTATCATGAACATGCATAGAAGTATAAGAAGTTTCATTTTATAAACTAATTTTGAAAAGACCATATGTCAATGTACCATTTCCAATAAATTTAGATCTATAATATAAACTGAATAAAGTATCTAAAAAATTAAAGGAAAATTCCAGTGATACAAGCTTTGAAACAGAAATTAAATTCATCAAAAAACTTGGAATATAAAATGTCTTTTCCAACTCTAAAAAAAACCACTACTTAAAACTAATTTGCATGTTCCAACTACCTCTACATGTGAGCACATCTAGTTGTCTGAATAGATGCACAACTCACTTCCCACTAGCTTCCTTAGGTTTTTCACCCCTTGCAAGGAATTAGTAACATGGATTGTAGAACCAGAGTCAATCCACCATCTGTTATGGCCAACATCAACCATATTTGCTTCAAAACAAACAAGTGAGAATTGAGTACCTTTCTTTTCAAGCCATTTTTGATATTTAGAACAATCCTTCTTTACATACCCTTTCTTCTTGTAGAAAAAGCATCTAGATTCCTTTTTAATATCAGCTTGTGCAAGCAATGTTTCCTTTCACTTATTCTTGGATTGTCCTTTATTCTTTCCTTGTGTAGCCAGATGCACACTCTCTCCTGCTTCCATAGCAAGTCTACCCTCTACTTGTACATACATGGTCATTAGTTCATTGATTGACCATTTTTCCCTATGTATGTTATAAGAAATCTTAAAGGATGAATACTATTGTGGGAGCATGTTCTAGATGTAGTGCACAAGGAAAGACTCTGATATCTTAGCCTCAAGTGTTTTTAGTTGAGCCACTATATCCCTCATTTGCATGATGTGCTCACACACACCATGTGTTATTGTGAGCTTCATAGATGAAAATTTCATTATTAAGGTGCTAGCCAAAGCTTTGTCTAATGACTTAAAATGGTCATCAATTTCTTTCATCAAAGCTCACACATTTTCATACTGTTCAAATGAACCATGCATACCAGTTGAGATCTTGATCTTTATGAACATGACTCAATGGTGATTAGATTACTTCCATTTTTCATAACAACCAACATCATTCAGTTAGCTAGTTTCCGTAATGGCAGGTGATTCATCCTTATGGATAGCATAGTCAATGTCCATACAGCCTAAATGAAGTAGAATTCTCTCCTTCCACGCCTTATAATTATCACCCTTTAATTCAGGAATATCACATTTAAAATCAGAGTAGTTCACAGGTTGTATAATTACATAAATTAAAACATGCTTATGTGACTAAATTTTAGGTTAAATACTATATGACATGTTCACCAATGTAAATCAAGCATAAAATATGAATCAAATAACATAAAAATTACCTATGGGCTAAATTTTTAATTCAAACAAATTCATATATTCTTATGATGAAACTATTAAATTATATTCCTTTTCTTAATACCTGTGGGTAAATTAAGAAAAATAATTTAATACATTATATTAATTAATTATATTAAATATAATAAAAATTCCTGTGGGATAAAATCCATTATNCATATATCAACATGTCACTTTATAGATATATACAAAAATTACTTCATTGCTCTAACAAATTTTGCTATTCTAGTGCCAAAATGTTTATTTTGCCAAATGCTACAAATATGATGATTCATCTAGATTTTGAACTTCCTATGCAAATACCCATGCAAATAATACAAATATGATGGTTAATCCATATTGTGTAACCTAAGAGGCTAAGATCAACTATACTAAATGTTTCCTTTCAGCACACATCTTAATAACTACATTTGAGATTACTAGATAAAATGCAACAATTGTAACTTAGTTTTTTTTATTCAAAGTTCAAAAATTGAAAGTCCAATAGCAACTTTGTGTGTGATTTATGTTTCGCTATGAAAATTCAACATGTACCCAAATAACAATACATTATATATTAAGTCCAACATCCAACAATACATTGTAGATACTAGAAACACGAAGGTAGATATTTATTAGATACATTTCAGTAATAATACTTTGCAGATAATATATAGTAGAACATTGCATGTTTAGAAAACTTGAAAATAGGCATCAAATTCACACTGCATGAGTGTTATCTTATTTAACTAATAATCCAAAAGATGGTTACTAAAAAGATATTATGGGTCATAATCGTAAGAAAGTATTAATATAAAGGTAAAAGACAATCTCAATGATCTCACCATTGTATAGCTATGACACTTTGACTAACTCATTTGCCAATATTCAGAGTATTTCCTAGTTTAAGTGACTTAACAAAAGTCTCAATTTTCTAACATTATCTAACACTGAATCACAAATCTTCTCAGAAGATCATCCTAACATTAAAGTAATAAACGCATTTCATTAAGTATGATAATGAAATTTATAATATAGGAAACTTGCCCAACGGTTCCATAACACACCATAGTCACAACTACTATTAGCAAGATAAGACCTACCTAGGCAGACCACACCTACGTAGGCATAGATGAAGACGTAGACATTGATTGTTACATATATGAAAATTTTACTTCAATTGCTATTGCTATTGTATCATAAAATATTTGTTCTTTTGATTCTTATTGCCTAATTACATGTCGACAAAAGGTAATCACATATACAAGAGATCAATATATTTTAATTCTCAGAACAAGAACAAAAGGGACATTGAGCTAGAGACTACGGTATAGTTATATCTATCAAGTATGTTGTCTTGGACAAGGTGATATATGTACGATGACACCCAAACAAGTTTTAGGCATCAAGACAAAGATTGATTAAAACATGTATATAACCAAATGTAAGAATGATACCAAATGTAAGAAACTTTAACGTAAAACATTGATTAAAACATGTATATAACGAAATTGCACAAGTCATGAAAATGCAAAAACTAATGTTCAGATGCTTTTGTGTAAACTTGTTTTGAAGAGTGTTTTAATTCTTCTATAACACTAACATTCAACAACGATAGTGTATGAAAACTTTAAGTGTTTGTGATAGGGACCAAAATAGTAAAATGGTAACATTGCTGTGATGTATTCTTGTACTGTTTGTTCTCCCCTCAAGAACATTTTATAGGACAGAAAAAATATGTTACCAAAGATTTAACTTCTAGCTTAAATGGGAAATATGAGACCATTCTTGTGCAAACCATTACAATAAATTTAGTTGGCTTCAATTTTGAAATTGTTAGTTTGCATAACACGTAAACAATGCAGAAAACCATTACATTGAAACTTTCCGTAATGCAGAAAACCATTACATTGAAACTTTCCGTAATGCAGAAAACAGTTACATCATTGAAACTTTTCCTGATGCATAAACAGTTACATTTGATTGTTGCAATTGAGACAGGGACATGTTGCTCTGAGTGGTTCCAAGTTTACACTTCCGACAATCGGATCCAAAGGCTAATTTTGGATACAGATTCCAATCCAAAGGCTGATATTGTATCTAGATTCTCTTGATTATCGAAATAAAGATGGACAATGATCATTTCAGTAATAATACGATAGCCTGCGGTATCTGATTACTTAAATGTAAATTATTTTAGATGGTATGCAATTATAGATGGTCATGATACAATTCTAACAGATACGGAGGTTGGATTCAGTACTTGAAGTGCAGGAAAATTCCCAACTTTGTTAGTAATTTTCAAATGGTAGAGCCTTTGATGAAACAAACTGCAACAATTCCTGTAAAACTGACATTATATCGAAAAGGTTTCGTCAAAATTCCCTAAAGAAAAGCGTAACAATAGATATGATCCCTCTATTGTTCCAGAAAGCCTATTCTTACCGTGAAGTTGAGTTGAGGGGAAAACAAATATATTCTACTGTTGTTCCACATAGCTTAGAAAGAGAATAATTTATGGTTTGGCTACAACACATTGGTGTGGAATTGAGTTCATTATGTCTTATAGACCTCTGTAAGAATGACACAGGAGTTACTACAAACCTATGCAATAAGTGTGCTTGAACAGAATCGTGAAAAACATGGCGAAAAATGCATCTTGATAGCTAAAAACACTCAAATTTAGCAAAAACTTTCAGCTTGATACCACAATTCTTGTTAAATTTTCAAGAGATCATTCTAGATCTAAATGCTAATAAACATTTGAAGCTTTTGGACATCCATAAGAAAGAATGTCATGACTGTTTTGTACATATTGTAGTACATTAAAAAGGTATACTATCAAGTTGGCACACTTTGATATAAAAGGTATTTGACACAATCGATCTTATTGACTATCAAATGCTTTTACGTTGTTTTAATTTGGAAATTAGAAAATTTATCATGTCAGATAAAAGCCAAACCAGTAAAATGGAACAGGTTCTCAATTCTCCTAAATGGGAACAAGTTCTTGGTTCTCAGGGGACACAGTTCAACTAAAAACTAAATGAAATACAATGAAGGGTAACCTGCAAAGACTACTTGCATCTCAGCATAAGAGGGCACAAAAGTATATTGGGGTTGAATTCCATGCTCGTTAAATAAATATTCATGCTCCTCCATTGTGTGAAAAAACCCAAGAAATCCTTTAAAACATAGCTATTCATGATCGAGAAACTTGATCATTGAAGATAAATCTAAAGAAGAATTGAAACTAGTATGGCTTCATAGAGTAAAAAACAAAATTCGTATCTATGATGTCATATATTCGATATCGTAGCACATGTCATCATAGACCCGATATCGTAGTGATGACTGAGTAAATGCCCACGGTGTGATGTTGAGCAATCGTACGACATCTTTATTCAAGTAAAATGTACTCAGGCACAATTCATGTCCAGAAATAAAGATCGAGATTGCTTTTCATCATTGTAGCATTCACTTAGTTTTTACTATTTTACTTAGCATAGTTATTACTATTGTCTAGATAATCATTTATATTTTCAAATATTTTACTTTTCTTTTTCATGAGTAAAGCAAAATGAGTACAACTAGTTTCGAGGTTTAAGGGTAATCGTTTTTACTTTTCTTTTTCATGAGTAAAGCAAAATGAGTACAACTAGTTTCGAGGTTTAAGTGTAATCATTTGATAATCCCAGTAGTGTTATTGTTTGGTTCGCGCAATAGCATAATGTTTGGTAATCCACTAACGGTTACATGAGCCCAAGATGTGTACAATAACCAGATGCTCATTGCTCTAAGCTAGAGTAGATTTACATTACTATCATTACATAGACTTAGGATCAAATTTCATTCTTCATTATGTTTATTGCTAAGAGTAATGAGGGCCTAACAACATCAATTATCATATGCCTCACTTTGGACTAAACCATACGTGATAAAGCTACTGCTAGTCCAAGTGGGAAGACAACATCCAACAATCAATGCTTAACAATCTAGATGCCACAACTAGCCCAATCCATGGAATTCGACTAGATCGTGCATGAATGCTTGTGATTTGTATGGTTGAGTGTATAGGTACCTGCTGCTCATCATTAGTGTCATTGTCGAGGATGGTGCTAGTTATCTAAATTAGTTATATTATAATTGATTGTTGTAAAAGTGTTAACGATTTATGTTTTAGAAAATATTAATATTTTAAGTCATACACTAATCAAATAAAACCATGTCTTCTTCACATAGGACCAAGACTGCATCACATGATGAAAACACTCATAGGAGAAATGATAGGATCTATATTGAAGAGAATTGGAGTGAACAACCTCAAGTAGGGGTTTCCTATGCTCATTTAGACCCTTCCTACACTCAAAGACTATGTTCAACCAATGCATAAACTCTTAAAGCAGATGGAGTAAGTCCTAGGCCTAAGAGATAAATCAGGGGACCATACGAGGAGATATAAGAGCCATGGTGATTCTTCCAGTTCCCCATCTTTCTCTTCCTCTTCAATGTCTAGTTCTCATGAAGATATCCTATGGGGTCAAGATGAAAATAGAAATAGAAATCATCACCACGACATGTCTGATGATGATGAACCCATATTAGCTACTAGGAGTATGACATAGATAACAAAAGCAATTAGAATACCCCATAGGCATCAAAGGAAAAGTCGCATCAAAAGACTTTATATGAATAACATTCCTAAATTTGTAGGAGGCTATAACTCTGATCCACAACATCACTTACAAGCCTTTCATGATGCCTACGCCTTGCAAAACATCGAGAGTAAGTAACAAAAGCTTAATCTCATTCCTAGGATAGTAGTTGACGAAGCTAAAAGTTGGTATAGATTGTTGGAACTAGACTTAATTCATTGATGCTCCATGATGTTGGAGTTTTTCAATGAAAAATACCAAACTTATGCGAGAGTGTCCAACCTGAGAAAACAAATCCAATGATGAAAGCAAGAACAACATGAATCCTTGGTTGTGGCCTTGGATAGATACTATTTGCTACTACATAGATGTCCAAGTCATGATTTCTCTCATCATAGATGGGCTTCGTAATCAAATGAGATAGACCCTTGAGATCTATGCTTGAGGACAATTATCTAAATTCAAAGCCCATTAGATACAAAGGCTAGTTGAATAGGTGGCAAAAGAAGAAGGAGAGCTATGTAAAGGGGAAAGTATTAAGGAATATGATTGGGACTCAACTCTTCAAACAAGAGAAGTCCATATGTCTTATAAGAAAAAAGAGGAAGCTCTTAATGAGTTGATTTCTTAATAGACCTTGCCAATACAAAAGGCTATTGCTGAGATTGAAGTAAGAATAGATAAGATGTAGGAGTTGATAAATGAAAAAGTTACGACCTGTGTGAACACCATAGAGGAGAGAGTAACACAAAAAGAATATAGTGAGTAAAACAAGAAGAGGAAAAAGAATAAAGAAATAGGTAGGAACACTTATAGGAAAAAAGGAAAAACAACTATAATAGAAGAGGCTATAGACTCAACCATAAAAGAGTGATGAGCGGCGAGGTACCCCTACACTCAACCATACAAATGCGAGTGTTCACGCGCGATTTGGTCGAACTCCAAAGACTAAGTGCTTATGTGCCTTCACGAAACAAGGATGCGTTATGCAATCATTGTCTTCCCAAGCTTACTTGTACGGCATGATTGTATGGTTAAGTAAACCTAAGGTATGTGATTTTTATGGCTTTTTATGTTTTATGTTCCTGGTGCTTAAGGAGGAGAAATGAAATAAGTGAGTAACTAATTTAATTTAACTAATCAAATATGCTCTAGCTAGTCCTAACATTAGCATCTGTTCCCACTTGCCGGACACATCCTGAACTAGTGTAACACTACTGGGATTACCAAACGCTACTCGTTACTGGGTTACCAAGTGTTCCATGTATGCTCAAAGTGGTCGTACTGAGTGTGCTTACTTATTGAAGATTAACAACTCTATAAAAACAACATCAATTAACTAATGAAAGCATGAACTAACTATAAATAACATTAAATGCAATAAATAAGCTATTGTAAATGTTGCAAGGTTTATCACAAAGTTGGTGTTGATTTCCGGACACAAGGTGTGCTCAGGTACATGATGCTCGAATAAAGATCCATTCACTTTATGACTCCTACTGCGAGCACTCAAAAATAATTCTAACTCTAGAAAGGAAAAATTGCAAGAGTTTGGGTAAGGGGATAAGAAAAACTAACTACCAAACCAATTGCCCTGGTCTCTTATTTATAGGCAACGAGACAGGTTTTGACATCGAGTGTTCGATATCACTTGGCAGGCTCCGACATCATGGACTCAATATCGCGGATCCGATCTCACAATCCTGATATCACGACTCATCATACCCCCACAACTAAATGAAAACTTGTCCTTGATTTCTTTACAAAATATTAGGAAGGTATGGGATTATTGATTGAATGACAACTAATGGTGACATAAAATGATAGACTCAAAGTGCTCGGTGAACGGATCAACAAACATATTATAGCATTGGTGTTCATAACCATTGTGGTGAACACTGTACATAGGTAACATCTAGACCCTCATTGACAGCTTGAAGAGAGAGAGACAGAGAAAAGAAAATGAGGAACGTTGCTACCAATGTCAAAATTGTGCACACTGTTGTTCATCCTTGGCCACAAAATTAAGCATGTTCTTTGTGTAAATGCTCCAACTCCAGTCCATCTTGAATGCTCCCTTCTATCCCAGTCCATTGTTCATGTGAGCGCCATCTGCACACACAACACAGTCACAAATTAGCCAGAATAGATAAGATATAATGCAATTGATACCTTGACTCAATATGAAGCATATTGGCTAAGTTGTGGGTATGGCAAATACTGGGTTAGAGGTTTGTAACTAATAACTACCCAAGGTGTAGAGGTGAGATAAGTAATGGAATGGAAAAACTTTATAACAGGGACCCCCATGACTAAGAGTAAACCTCTGGTAGTAATAGGATGGAAAATGAAAGAACAAGGAAGATGAGAGAAATAACAACGATGAAGCCATTAAGACAAAACAAAAATAGATGTCATGGATGGGGTGAAACAAGAAAGAGTTTATTGCAAGAAATGTTTAAGGGAGAAATCTTAACAATTGCATCAAAAAGGAATGCCAGTGGGTCCTCCCCAAAGAAGGCTCATGACATTTATGCCGTGACAAACCCACAAACCAAAGAGTCCGTAGGCTCTAGGAATGACATATGGAAATAATGGTTAAAAACTTACCTACAAGAATTTACCAAAGAATAACAATGTGTCAACTAGGATATAGACTAATCATAAAACCAGTAATGAGGTGGAATATGGGAAGAAATATGGAAAGAGAAGAGAGAATGGAATGAAATCCCAAAATCAAGGTTGTGTAAATTCCCTTGTGTAGTATGTGATTAAGGTGACTTAATAGAATTCATTCCAAATCTAGATTAAAACTAACCACATCCAATGACCTCGCATCAACACACTTGACCAACCCACCCTCTTGAAGCAACAAGAATGTATCCACAGAGCCACCACCATTCCAACAAGAGAAAGATAGAAAAGCATGAAGTGAGAAAGGACCTTAGTTAGATGGAATCTTCAGGCATGGGTAACATGTCTTTCCAGTGCCATAACTAGTGCTTGTAGCCCATGTTTCTTTATTATGTCTAAGGGGTGTGCTTTGAATTCTCACTCATTTTTTTATGAGTGAGAACCACACCATGCAAAGACTTATTTGATTTAGTCAACTTCCTGATATTGGTCAAGAAAGGAATGGTGGAAAACTTATGAAAACATCCAAGTACCCAAGAGAATAGCTAGCACAAATGCATCGAATCCCCTTGAAGCCACACCCTTTTCAATCCATTTGAGTCTTTCCTTGGTTTGATGAATACCAAGCCACCAATTCATTAAAAAGTTTACTTAGAAAAAGGGACAGTACATTTCCAAAACAAAGGGAGACCATAGAGTTGTATGGATGGATGGGTGACGTGGACTCATTGCCTATTTTATCAAAAGAAACCATATCTTAGTCTCAACATTAAAAGTCAAAGGTAAAAACCAAACATTAGCAATCAACACCATTATAGTACAATCCACCATCATGAGCACTTATTATATGACAAGTGAAGGTAATTTAAACAAAATGTAATAGAGAAATAAATAGTAAAAATGTTAACGATGGTGTAAAACAAAAACAAGTAAAGATGAAGAATGTGTAAAACAAAAAAGACAAAAGAAACTGAGGCTCAGAATAACTAGCATCGGCAGCCATCTCCCCCATGACTAAGTTGGAAGGAGGAGATCCAAAATAATGAGCAAGGTTGTCCATTAACAGAGGTAGTGTTAGTACTAGCCGTTTTAGGCTCATGGAAAGGTTTGGTTTGTTGGATGTTGACCAATAATTTCTTATTTGGACTTTCAGGTTTATAGATCATCATGGCCCCTAAAGGAAAAGTTTCGTGAGTAATATAAGGTCCTTCCCACAGCATTTGAACTTTAGTTTATTATGGCACATGTGTGGGAGTCCAATACAAAACCTTATCTCCTGGTTGGTAATTGACTTTCCTAATCCTTAGGTCATGACGTTGTTTGTTAAAGGCCTTGTGTAGTTCATTAGAGGACAAGGAACTAATCAATTTTCATCTAGCAAGTTAAGGTTCATCAACCATTCTTTCTGTGCTAGACTAAGGTCAAGGTTAAAGTCACATGCTATAGATAGTATACAGAGCTCAGCTTGGATAGGAAGTGTTGGAAGTTTATCATATACTAACTCATAGGGAGAGTAGCCTATAGGGAGTTTCCATGTGGAGCAATATGCCCAAAGAGCATCGTTCAGTTTGGTGCTCCAGTCTCACCTATATTTGCTAATGGTTCATGTCAATATTTTTGTGATCTCCCTATTGGTGACTTCAGCTTGGCCATTCGCTTGAGGATGATATGGTGTAGTCAGCTTATGCTCAACTCCTAAGCGTTGCATCAACTTTCGAAAAGTCACACTTGTAAAATGTGTACCATAAACGGAAATAAGCACACGAGGCATGCCAAACCTATTTACAATTTGTTGTTAAACAAATCATGACACGGTAGATAATGTATAGTCAGTAACAGCGGCTGCTTCTGCCCACTTTGTAAAATAGTCAACAGCAACAACAATGTAGGCTTTTCCATTGGACATTGGTATAATAGGCCCCATAAAGTCAATTCCCCATATGTCAAAGGGTTATAAAGGTTGAATCCATTGTTGTGAACCCTCCATTCTAGTAGTCATTTCCCCATCGCATTGGCAGCACTCACAAGATTGGACGAAGTGATGAGCATCCTAGAACAATGTAGGCCAATAATATCCTGCAAGCAAGATTTTAATGGTTGTTTGTCTCCCAGCATAATGACCCCCACAAGGGCCCTCATGATCATCTTGGAAAACTTGCAATTAATTTACATCAGGAACACACCATCGAACTAAGCCATCGAAACACACCTTCTAAAGGTGTCTATTGATTTCCATGAAATATTTGGCTCAGTGAAGAAACTATTATTTCTTTTTAACGTCTAGCCCTTGTGGTGTTTCTTGTGTGAGAAGATAGGTAAGAATGCTACTATACCAATTTGTATCTATGGTTAATTGATTGTTTATTACACCTGCAAAGAGGAGTTCATCAGGGAAGTAGTCAGAGATTAGATATTCGTCCTCTTTGTTGTCCCATCGTAACTGAGATAAATGATCAGCAACAACATTCTCAGTGCTTTTATGATCAATCATTGTAAGGTCGAACTCTTGTAAGATCATGAGCCACCATATGATGCGAGGGATCACGATTGGTTTATTCATCAGGAACTAGATTTCACTATGATCTGTGTGTACAAATATCCTATAGCCTAATACACAGTGCCTAAATTTTTCTAATGCAAACACCACAACCATTAATTCTTTTTCTATTGTGGTGTAATTGAGTTGTGTACTAGCAATACTCTGACTTGCATAGTGAATGTAATAGGGTTGTTTTTGGTCATCTAACTATGTAAGTATGGCTCCTAAAGCAAAGTTGGATGCATCAGTCATTATGTGGAATGGTCTGGGCTAGTCAGGAGCTTGTAGAATAGGTGTTTATATGAGCTTCTATTTCGAGGTTTGGAAAGCTAGCTCACATTCCCTAATCCATTCAAAGGGTATGTCCTTCTTTGTTAATTCTACCAATGATTTTGCAATCTTCAAAAAGTTCTTGATGAAGCATCTATAATAGCCAGTATGTCCAAGGAATGATTGGATATCTTTTACAGTTTCATGTTGACGAGTGATTCCTTGGATGAATTTAATCTTTTCGGGATCTACCTCAATCCCTATTTGTGAGATCTTATGCCCTAACACAATGCCTTCTTGGACCATTAAATGGCTTTTTTTGCCAATTGAGCCTTAAGTTGGTTTCTACACATCGTTTCAGTACTTGCTCTAATTGGTTCAATGCTTGTTCGAAGTCTACTCTGTAGGTGGAGAAATTTTCCATAAAAACCTCCACACCATTCCCTATTTGCTACTGAAATATACTTAGAATCAGACGTTGAAATGTTGCTGGGGCATTGCACAAGCCAAATAGTATCTACTTATATGCAAATGTCCCCCAAGCACTTGTTAATATAGTTTTGGCTTGGTCTTCTGGTGCTATTTGAATTTGATTATATCCACTATAACCATCTAGAAAACTATAGTAGCAATGTCCTACAATGGTATCTAAGACTTGGTCGACGAATGGCAATGGAAAATGGTCCTTAAATGTTGCCATGTTCAGTAGCCTAAAGTCTATACACACCCTCCATTTACCTCCCTTTTTAAGCACAATGACTAATGGGCTAACCCATTCACTATCAGCAATGGGGTAGATGAACCTGGCCTTTAGAAGTTGTTCAATTTCTTCTTTAACCACTTGCTTAAGCTTTGGGTTCAGCCATCTTTGCAATTGTTGTCGAGGCTTCATGGAGAGGTCAGTGTAAATTCTATGTTGACATATCATAGGATCTATTCCGATTAATTTGGGATATGACAAAACAAAGGCCTTCAACCATTTGTTTACCATTTTCAGTAGTTTTTCTTTTTATTGAGGAGCAAGCTTAGCATTGATAATTACTGATTCTCCATTCTTGAGAAATGTATCTTCCATACTGGTGGGCAACAGTTTTAATTCGAGGGGCTCTTTCTTAAACTCATCAGGGATTTTCAACTTCCCCTAGTTGATATTTTCGATGTCAGGACTTAGAAATGGGTGATGGACTTGCTCTAATGTATCTATGCTATCGATGTAGGTGCAAGTCAAGCTCTTAATTGGTTCCATGCATATAGTTGAATTACTCTCTTGGTCAATTGTCAACCACTGGGTGCCTTCCTATCTTGTGGCTGCTGCATATAGGCATCTTTGTATATCTGTTACTTGTGCACATTGGCTGCATGCAGGTAGTATCAAGTGTTGTACAAACTAGGACTTCTGCACACAATTGCACCCTATGTCACTATATGCGATGCATGGAACTTTCTTCTTCTCGATCTTTCCAAATGTATTTTCTTTTGAGATTTCTAGGGAAAGATCACGTATTCCTAGGCACACATCAATCATGCTTAGCCATGATCTTACCATTATGATTAGGAAGTCCCCCTTACAGTTGTTGACTTGCATCACTAGAAAATCAGCTAGATACGATCACCCACAAATAGTGGTGACAATGTCCTCCACTAGTCCTAATGGGACAATGATAAACTGGTTGGCCAACTCTAAACGAATGTTACTCTTTTTTAGTATNACTGGTTGGCCAACTCTAAACGAATGTTACTCTTTTTTAGTATAGGCAGGTTCTAAGCTTTGTACATTTCTTGAGAGATTAAGTTAACACTGGAACCTAAGTCCAAAAGAGCTTTGCAAGGCTCATTTCTAGTGATTTGCAAATATATAAGAGGACTCCCAGGATCAGATAATTTCCTAAGAAGATGGCCAGCTTTAATCCAATCGGTAATGGCATGAGTCAACATGACCATGTGCATTGGATGCAATTTTTGGTTCAAAGGAAGCTCTAAAGATTCAAACGATGGTGAGGCAATTGGACAATTAGCTGCTTGTGGCTATAAGGACTTGGTTGGACTATTAGTTCTAAAGAAAGGATTCTTCTTTGTGTGGTTGTCTGAACCAATAGTAGGTTGAGGATTGACAGCCCTTGTAGCATTATGTTGCTGCGACTGGGTAAGGAGCTCACCCTACATAGTTGGAACAAGTGGTAATGGAGATAAGGGTGGAAGAGGTGCAGTCGAATGAGAAGGATAGTACGTTTGTTGAACATCGCTTCTAGGAGAAGGATTTCTATAGTACTCATGGGTTTGGTAGTGAGGTTGAGGAGCAACGTGACTAGTGGAGTCACGTGGAGAAATTAGCTGCTGAACGTAGTACCCATATGGGTCAGGTTAACGGTAAGGGTATTTTTGATGTGGTAATGGCATTCCCCATGATTGTGGATGTTACCATTGTTGATACTACTCATTCGGTTGTGGTGGAGCTCCACTCAAATAATATGTCAAGAGTTGGTGGAACTACCTTGGGTTACCTTGAGGATAAGGTAACCTTTAGGGTGTTTTCCATCTGTTTAATCATGGGTTTAGTACATACACCCCAAACTCTTGCAGATGTGAGACTACTAGGCAACATCCTTTAGGATGGTCATATTGGCATATCTCACATCCTCCATCATTGTCTGTGTCCGAATCTACAACCTCTTCAATAACGGCAACTTTACCCTTACCCTTGTTACATGCATACTCAGCTTCTTTCTTTTTCCTTCTCTCACGGTCACTACTTTGCTCTCTAGACTCCTCGACTATTTTTAGAACAATTTGAAATTTATCATCTAGGTAGCTCCACATTTGATCTACCTTTGTCGATACATCTTATGAAAATTTTTGAATGGGCAAAGTCTTCCTATTCACCATCTCTTCGAGTGGTGACTATTCTTCATCTTCACAAAATCTAACTTCCTTCTTTTGGAGGGAAGGATATCTATTGTATTCCTCCACACTTTCTCTTTTCCTTAACTCACCTTCCTCCTTAGCAACTTGCTCCAACAATCTTTGTATTTGATGGGCTCTGAGCTCAGATAGCCTTCCTTGGGCATAAGTCCCAAGGGTTCTTCGCGTCTCGTACCTAAGCCTATCTACAAGATGGCGTAGTTTTTTTCTTTATGAGTAATCATGGCTAGGGCAATGATGTAATAATGCATAATATCGACCCATGGTAGCATCCAAGGGTTCGTGTCTTCCTTGTTTCCATCCTTGGATTTTCCTACGCAGGTTGGACACTCGGAAGTACGTTTGATACTTATCGTTAAACAAATCCAACATGGTACTCCATCAACGAATGGATTCCCGTTCTAAGGACCGGTACCAGCTTTCTACTTCCTTGATCAATGTCCATGGAAACAACTTTAGTTTTTGCCACTCATTTTCTATATTTCGCAAAGCACATACAACATGAAAATCTTGTAGATGGTTTTGAGGATCAACATTGTATCCCCCTTCAAATCGTGGGATGTTGTTCATGTCTAGTCTTTTGATCCTACTATCCTTTTGGTGCCTTGTTGGAATCCTAATAGCCTTTGTTATATCTAACATACTTCAGGTGGCGAGTAGGGGTTCGTCGTGATTGTATTGTCTATGGTGTCTATGATGCCTATGATGTTCCCTACTCTCCCTTCTTTTGTGATGTGTTTCCCTGGAATGCCCTCATCCCCTTTCTCAACTATTTTGTCTATGATCTTTGTTTCTCTTACCATTGTTCTCATGGCCTTTCCCTTTGCAACTGCATTCAGATCTTGAAAGAGAGGAGGAAGGAGATGATGAAGGTGAAGAGGAAGGAGGACTAACACTGTGACAATGTCTGTCACTTTCTCTTTGTTGGTCGTGGCCTCGGTCGTGGTTACGATCGGAATGTACGTCGTTGTCATGTGTTCGTGTTCCTTTTTCAAACCCTTTGTGTCCATTGGTATCAGAACCTGGGTTATGAATGGTTGAGTGAAGATTCTGATACACAACTCCTTGACCGAAGTCAACGAGAGGAACATCGTTATGTGGAAAACCTTTCAAGGTAGGTTCACCACCCTCATTTTCACTTATGACATACAGGACATCCTAAGACCACTTTTTCTTCATAGATTTGTAATGTCTCTCCTGTTGTAGGTCCCTTTGATGTTGTGCGTCCATGGGTTGATAATCTCTCAAATCTTGTTCATGCATAACGTACTCCAATTGTAAGTGTTGCATATACCAATTCATGTGAGAGCACAAAGAAGCATGCTTGGGATTGAGCAATCGAGGGGTAACACTATGTTACCTTCTAAATCTCGCCAACATAGTTGTTCATCCTGGTGGAGGATAAAGGTAAAGTCTAGTATATACTCATCAAGATGAATGTATACCAAGTGAAACTATTGGGGTACTAGCGGATTATCCTGTACACTCCACCTCCGATTATTCATGGTGTCAGAGCTAGGTGGTAAAACACTCTCATAAGAAGAAGGAGATATGATTGATTATTCAGTGTGCAATACTCTCTTTTTGATTATTGTAAAATAACTAAGCCTAAGGGTTCGTTCCAATGATGAAAATATTTCCTATGTTCTAATCAGCACACAAATAACAAAGTCCCTGGCAACGATGCCAATGATAAGTAGCGAGGTACCCCTATGCCCAACCATACGAATACGAGCGTTCACATGCAATCTGATCAAACTCCAAGGACTAAGTGCTTATGTGCCTTCACAGAATAAGGATGGGTTATGAGATCATTATCTTTCCAAGCTTACTTGTACGGCATGATTGTATGATAAAGTAAACCTGAGATATGTGATTTTTATGGCTTTTTATGTTTTATGTTCCTGGTGCTTAAGGGGGAGAAATGAAATAAGTGAGTAACTAATTTAATTTAACTAATCAACTATGCTCTGGCTAGTCCTAAGACCAGCATCTATTCCCACTTGCCGAACACATCCTGAACTAGTGTAACACTACTGGGATTACCAAACGCTAGTCATTACTAGGTTACTAAGTGTTCCACGTATGCTCAAAGTGGTCGTACTAAGTGTGCTTACTTGTTGAAGATTAATAACTCTATAAAAACAACATCAATTAACTAATGAAAGCGTGAACTAACTGTAAATAACATTACATGCAATAAATAAGCTATTCTGAATGTTGCAAGGTTTATCACAAAGTTCATCTTTATTTCCGAACACAAGGTGTGCTTAGGTACACGATGTTCGAATAAAGATGCGTTCACTTTATGACTTCTACTATGGGCACTTAAAAATAATTCTAACTCTGGAAAGGAAAAACTACAAGAGTTCAGGTAAGGGGCTAAGAAAAACTAACTACCAAACCAAGCACCCTGGTCTCTTATTTATAGGCAACAAGATAGGTTTCGACATTGAGTGTCCGATATCGCGTGGTGGGCTCCGATATCACGGACCCAATATCGCAGATCCGATATCGTGACTCATCAAAGAGGATGATGGATGTGACATCTGCTAATATGATCATCCAAAGAGCTATTGCCCACTCATGTTACATCTACATGAGTATTGGGCTTTTGCTTTCAATCCCAAGTTTGTACAAAAACAAATGCCTAAAAAATTACCTTACTCACAAGGTAATTATTGACAGTCCTAAAACCAACTGTACTATTCTAGTGGGACATCTTATCAACCTCAAAATCACTATCAACCATGATGGCAAAGCCCACAGTTGTGGGGGATGCCATCATCAAGCAAACACTACCCTTATTACCAATTGGACCCATATGGATACTATGTTCAACAACCTATTTTTCCGATACCTCAAATCACTACTACCACTCTCTCGAATATCATCAACCCATAGCATCTTATGTGGAATCACCATTTCAAACCTCTTATCCTCCATGACATTCTCAATATTCTCATACTTCCCTCTACCATATGTCACCACCAACAACACAAGAAGAAGTGGCACCTCAACATCAACAGAAGAATGTCACTTGTGTTGCGAACATACATGTAGATGATAATGCTAGTAGATCTCAACCACAGTCTTGAAAACGTTCTTTCTTTAGGACAATTCCTACACCTGAGCATAAAACTCATAGACCTACTAGCTCATCAAAACTAGCACAAGGTCAACGTAGTACGACACCCTTCCTTACCAAAACAATGTCTCCTAATCCTATGCAAAAGCCAACACCCATTACCACTCTAGTGCAAAACACAAAAGATAAACTTATCATTATGGAGAGACAGGCAATTCCATGCATTATTGCTAAAAGCAAAGGATGCAATCATAAACTTATACTGTAGAACGTCAACACGGTTACCATTTCAGTCCACAACAACAACAATAAACAACCAATGTGTGGCCACCAAACCAAAAGACACCCTGTGGTCACTAATTGAGAACCATTAACTATTTAACACATGCATGGAAACATTTGAAATACTTACTTATTTCCAATCTAAAAAGATGACTTCAACTAAGGGCAAAAAAAAACGAAACAATTAACTCATAGTCATACACCAAAGGAAAAAGAAAATAGGAACTTAAATGATCATAACTCCTCTACCATTAAAATTATATGGGATGATAATCAAAAAGTTACATTACTAAAGATGATCAGTGAACCACCTACAGTGTATGACCTAGGAGATTTAGAGAGCATTTTCTGAACATTCACCCATGAATTCAATCATGGAAGAGATACTTTACTTTGATTTCAGAATTAATAAATGATTTTTTCATTTTTTTGTTTTACAATTTTTTTTCATTTTTCACATTCTTTGATATTTCTTGTACTTTTATACTTTTTCATTCTTCAATTTTTTATATTCTTTTACATTTTTCAATACTTTCATGTTTTTCAATTCTTCAAACATTTTTCATTTTTTACACTTTCCCAATTTTTACAATCTTTTCCATTTCTTTCATACTTTGTTTTCAAATCCTTTGTACATAATTTTCACCACTACTAAGACATCTCACAAATAAAGGCAAGATGCACCCCAATGTTATAAAGATTTCACTATGTTATCAAATTATAAAGATTGCTTATTCAGTGAGACCACAACATCCATCCATCCATTCCAATAATAAGAGGTTCTTACCATGGCCATAATGATATTCTTTCTATCAGAAAATTAAGAA
Organism: Gnetum montanum; assembly: GCA_015680685.1. Lineage (NCBI taxonomy): Eukaryota > Viridiplantae > Streptophyta > Gnetopsida > Gnetales > Gnetaceae > Gnetum > Gnetum montanum. The sequence goes on along the minus strand of MNCI01013895.1, from coordinate 2,138,389 downwards.
TAAATCTTTGATCATTATGACTGGACAGAAAAGTGAAGAACCAAGTAGGAATGTAAAGGATGTAACATCAAGGGAGATTTGTGGATTTTCTTAGATTGCTAGTGTGAGTTCTATCTTGTTGCTAAGAAAGTATTATATCATTGTAGATCTAATGAAAAATGAGAGTAAAAGTAAAATAAATGTTGCCTTACCATGTCACTAGAAAGACATTACCATGCCTGAAGGTAGTCCTTTAGTAAAGTTGACACAACACAGAACAAATTTCTAAGGATCCTACTGGAAAGATATGTTACTCATGCCTAAAGATAAGCGACTTCTCAAAAATCTAAAAAATAAAAAAGTGTCATAAATAAACTCCTCCCTTGGACAATACGTCAAGGTAACACTCCTTACAATAGTGGTAATACAATAAGATCTAAACTTGGTTTGAATCTCAAAAAGAAGAACTAATGATTACTTTAATGATCAATAACACACAAGGATTCATTGTGCCTACGGTAAGGTATCTCATGTCCCAAGTTCAACAATCTCTTTTACAATCCATCTCACCTCATTGTATATGTAATCATAACTTGTGATTTTGTATAATATAGCGTTATTTTCCCAACCCGGTAACACTAACATGTGTGTTTTGCTAAAGAGGTATGTCTTACATTCAACTCCTTGAGTACCTAAGAACACTTTTAAGTATGGTTATACAAGGGCATTAATGGTTGAAGCCTCCTTTGGGGAGGACCCACTTGTATAACTCTTGTATTTCATACTTGAAAAGCAATTCCACATCATCTTGAAACATCCAATAAACTTTCCATATCATCTAATAATCTGTCAATTCCACATCATCTTGAAACATCCAATAAACTTTCCATATCATCTAATAATCTGTCAGTACATTAGAAATTCATTACACATCTCTTATCTATAGAATAAACTTTGGCTCCCTGAGATTCCTTCTTCATGAACTTTGATCGCCCATTTTTCAAACACTATGCATCATTAATGACCATAATCCTCTAGATAAGCTTTACATCTTTCTGATATTCCATTTGACCCATTTTTTACAAGCTTCAAAACTCCTGCGCATTACATCTTTCAGATATTCCATTTGACCCATTTTTTACAAGCTTCAAAACTCCTGCGCATTACATCTTTCAGATATTCCATTTGACCCATTTTTTACAAGCTTCAAAACTCCTGCGCATTAGCTTTCAAAGGCCATACCTTCACCCTCATAGCTCTGATTTCCAAAATTTTTCATTCCTGTTCATCCCAGAATCTCAAGAAGAATTGAAACCCACGAGTCTTCATAGTGTAAAAAACCAAATGTTCAGAATTTACCCGCGTGTCTTCATAGTGTAAAAAACCAAAAACCAAATGTTCAGAATTTACAACGCTGTTAGATCTTGATCATCACAGAAGAACAGACATACAGAGCTTTGAACTTCATAACGCTAATTGTGATTAATGCCAAAGACAACTTCTAGCTTCTACACCACATAGAAGTTGCAGAGTAACACCTGGTAAGGTTTTGAATGGTTGGCAGTTGAATAGGAAAATGTCATTCAGAAAACAAATCTACCTCTCTCTCTTTCTCAATCAAGCAGTGCAACAAGATTCAAGACGATGAGAAACATGTTTCATCATTAAAATCCAACCATGTTGAGATTCTGAACGCTATAAAGTCTTAAGTCTGATTTTTTTCTAACAGACAATGAGGAATAAATTTGCATAAAATTTGATATCCAAGCATTACTGGAGGAACTGCAAGGTGTTTATTAGGTAGAGACTCAGAAATAAATGTACAAGGCTATTATTTGAAGTAATGGTAAGCTGCTTATTTCTTAGGTAGTAAGGCTATCATTTGCAGTTATGATAAGGTCCGGGCAGTAAGACCTAAGACCTAGATTTGAACCTGTTCACAGCTTCTTATAAAAAGGTTAGGCTCTCTAGGTAATGACCCTGTAACTCTTTATGCATAATGACAGCAATGAAGATGACATGGGGAATAGCTCCTAATCCTATTTTTAATTGAAAAAGGTTACACAAAATTCGATACACATAGAAAAACAGATACCTTAAATCAAACAAAAAACGAAAAAAAAAAACCTAGTTTTTAGCAGGGCAATGCTAGAAAAACCAGGCACCTTAAAATCCAACAAAAGGGGAAAAAATCTCTCATGGTAAGCCTTGTTTTTAACAGGGAAACATTATATAGAAGGAATCGAACAGACAATCATACTGTACCAGAAAACGAACTTCTGTAGCAACGGAGAGGTGGAGGTGAAAGGGCCAGATACAGTAAATCAATAAAAATAGTTATCCTCACTGTAAACCCAGTTTTTTAACAGCTAAATGCTGAAAGGCAAGGCACAGACAAATTGTACTGTACCAGAAACTAAAAGGAATTATCGTAGTTAACGCTAGAGCTGAAAATTTATGCATATAATGCAGCATTTGACAAAAACTTTGCACCAAATCGTTCAATACTGCAACGTCAATACGCAACTTAAAATAACATCTTATCCACTGCTGAAAAGAAAACACCAACCAAAATATACAACTTCATAACACGAGAAAATCCATTGGCATCACGGCTGAAACGAAAACAAATTATCCATAGAATGATGAACAGCACAGAAACTGAAGCATTAACATTTAACATAGCAATGTCAATACAGAACGGAAATCCACAATGATTGGCATCAGCACCTGATTAGAATGAATTCTACCACAATATCATCAAAAATAACAGACAATTTCCAGAACTGACCCAACAACATTTCCTAAACAGAGACCTAATCTAATCCAACCTAGAAAAACACTGATCAACTTAAAAACAAAGCTAGGATATCGTGCAGACGAATACCCTAGAGAAATTTCGACAGATTTGGGCCCAAATCAGTGGGCAAAATGATGAAAAATCTCTCTCTCTCTCTTACTCACTCTCCCAGAACATCAAAGTGAATCCAAAGTACCTTGGAATCCGTCATGAAAATTCCTGGAAAAGGAAAAAGAGGAGGAAGAAGAAATCATTCAGTCAGTAGCCAAAAACGAAGAGAACGCAGTGGCAGAGGCTAGCGAAGCAGGCCACATGATAAGCAATCGCCAGAAACTTATAATACCAGGCCCAGCCATAGAATCCTTCACTGAAAGGATAAAAAGACCAGTAACTCCATGAACCCCCAAAATTACTGTTACCCCCACCTGAAATATTTCCATAAAAATAATAATCATCACAATCCCCATCACCATCTTCCCACAACTCTTTTACAGATTTCTTCCTGATTCTTCGAGCAGTCCTTCTTTTGCATATCAGGGCTGAGCATCTTACGCTGGCTGTGAGCCTGCCATGATTGCTCAGGTAAAGCTTCCCTGCAGCAAATCTGCCATGAGAAATGGGGAAACTGCAGAAATTGCTGGGCTGTGCTGCTACAATTTCAGTAGCACAAAAGGAAGAATGAACAGAAACAGAAATTGGCAGGGAAACAGAGAGGTCCATTGAGTCTTCTTTTCTTCTTCTTCTTCTTCCGCAAATTCCAAGGCTCTGAGAAAGTGGGTTTTTCTGCTCTGCTACTGCGTCGTCTCGCTCCCTCCCTCTGAAAAAACAGGATAATCCAATCCTTTTGTGGGTTTTAACCTTCTGTTCTTCTTCTTATTCTTCCTCTGTGAATATCCCAGATCTGGTAAACTGCAAATCAATCCAATAACCCGTTTCGGACGAGGCCCCAGCTTCTAAACGAACGCTGGACTTTCACTAACTTGGGATTTTCTCGCAGTTTATCTTGATCTTGATTAATCGGCGTTCGGGCATTGGGATTCCATTGTAGCTTGTGTAGCAAGTGTTTTTTTTTTTTTTCTTCATATTTCGAGTTTGCTCACGTTACGATTCCAATAAAAAAAAATTCATATTTTGGAGTTTGAAAAGAAAAAGAAAAAATTCCCGGATTTAGGGGTTGCCATACCATGAATATTTAAAGAATTTTGATGACTGTGAAATGTCTAACCCTTGAACTTTGACATGGGCAAACAATCATTACGCATGACAGCCTATCCTAATTTTTGTTTAGACTTTTTGGGAAATTGTTTTAAAAAAAGTAATTTTGTGGTTGATTTATTTGGAAAGAAAATGTCATTTGTGTTTTTTTTAAATGTCATTTGTTGGCTTTTTTTTTTTTTTATCCTTGCCTGGAAATGGGGCTCGGAAAAATAGGCCATAAAGATCTATCGTATTTTCAAGTACCGGAATTGGGCGGGACATGTGGGCGGGACATGTGACGACAAAATCATTTCAAGTTAACTTTTGTGTTTTTACCCACCTGCCCTTTTTTTTTAACCAAATTATTTAGTTACATGTGCTTAACTTTGCACTTTTTTACTTATTTATTTGTTACCCACATCAAAAATCCATAACAACGCTTCACAAAATTTTAAAGAAACTTTGAAAGTGCTGTAAGAAAAACAAGACAGGAAGAAAACAAGGGAAGAATTTCAAAGTCTTCTCTTTTGTCCCCTTCCTTCCTTTCTTTCTTTAAACCCATGCGCTTTCTAACACGTATCCATCTTTATTTTTATTTTTATTTCCTAAACAAGATGCTACTCGGTAAACTCAAAACTTTTTGACCAGAGCTTCTAGCATGAAACTTTCGTAGCACATAGGTAGAATGTAAAGGATTTCTTTTCAATTTCTTTACCTTTTTTACTATACATGTTTTTAAGGGTTTGATTAGAGCTTCTACCATGAAATTTCCATAATGTAAAGAATTTTTTTTCAATTTCTTTTCTTCTTTTTTTTTTACATGCTTTTTTCTAACTCATATCTCATTGTGGTCAAGAGGTTAACTAAAGGGTCTTTCTTAGTCATGGTAAAAACAAAATTTTTTTTTGTCATGACACTAAAGGGGAGCTTCCTCTTTAGAAGAATCATAAAGAAATATAACGGGTGTAACTTGAATTGGCTACCTCTTACCAAACAAAATAACATGTTAACCAAGTTAGCACCTCTTGCTAGATTGCAACAAAAATAAATAAATAAATAAAAACAAAAACCATGAAATTGATAATGAGTTTCAAATCAAAACTTAACTTAGAAAAGATTTTTCATGTTGAAAATCAAAATCAAAACCAAAAAAAAAAAATCATGAGTATTGTTAAGTTGGTTATGCACTCATTATTAAAGCATCTCTAATATGAGGTCCCAACATGCAATCAACAATTCCACTAGTAAGCTCATTCAATGTTAGAAACATTTACATCACTTTCAACATTCGTGCTTAAATTAAAAAAAAAAAAAAGCAAAAGGATTTAAGTTAGCAATAAAAAACTTTAGTGAAATACTAACTTTTCTAGAAAATGAATATTCAACTAAAAATTATGGCATAAATTTTCCATCATAATGTTCATCATGATTGATCTTATATTAATAATCTTTGCCATTAGCTATAGCCCACTCATTAAGATGAGTTTATATCTTTGAGTTAATGGCATTCTTATCAAATAAAAAAATTTTGTCTTATGAGCTATCTGTCTAGATTGATCAACACTTTTTGTAGTACTAGTAAATATATTCATAGAAGCTTCTATTTTCTCTAATTTCCTTATTGTAGTTAGATCATTCTTATCAATAATATTAACTTTATTTTTCATATCTTCAACTTCGAATTGTTTTGTCATATATTCCACATCAACATGTTTTTTCTTGTCCTTAACATCTTTTTTCTTGAGCAAAAACTAACATGTTAGAAAATAGCAATGCCAACATGATAGTTTTATTAAATAGAATATAGTAAAAATCTAGATGACTTAAAGATCTAAATTAGATATGAAGACAACTTAAGATGATGTGAAAAAAAGTTAAGCCTAAGAAGAACCGAAGATTATTCCAGTAAAGTTGAAAAAGAGTTAGGGAAGCTATGAGATATCTCAAAATATACTTGGAAATAGCTTGCTTGTTAAGCAAGAAAGCACATGCATTTATTGTGGTGGAAATTAATACAATTGCATAGTTTGATCATTTGCCATAGTTTGGTAAAGGTTTTTGTCATAATGGCATTAGTAGTGTGGTTGATTTTTTGCTTTGCTATGCTAATGGTTTCTCTTAGAATTCTAACAAGTGGTATTAGAACGAGGTTTAATGAAAGGCCCTTAATATATATGTTTTATGTGACATAGTGTTGCTAAAAATTTGGTGATTAAAGTTTGTAGTATAGCTTTTATTAATGATGATGGTTTGTGTACAAGGTTGTGAATGTGTTTGAGGTTTCCTTATGTTTTGGCTCTTTTACTATGGACGTTTCACTAGTTCGTGGATAATATTATTTTTTCAAAAATTTGCACATTGACTTTAGTTTTCTAGTGACAAAATTCAACTCAAATTTTAGTAGTGATGGTGTAATGTCTAGCCTAGTGTTAGTGGGCAGATGTGTGACATTACAAATGGTTTTTTCACATGTATTTGTCATTGTTATCATAAGATGGATTATTCTTGTGGATTGTTGTTGGTTTTATAGGATAAGTTTCTCCTATGATTTTGTCACTATAGAAGATAAAGGTACTTGGTGCTTGTTTGGATTCATCATTGGTAGTTTTATTTATACAATTTTGGAAGATGGAATGTTCTTCTAGAAGCATTACCAAGATGAATTATTGAATTATCTTCATTGCAAGGTGAATTAATTTTGTTGCAAGATTGCAAGTTTATGTATGATGAGTGGCGAGATACCCCTACACTCAACCATACGAATACGAGCGTAGCACACGCGATCCATTCGAACTCCACAGACTAAGTGCCTACACACCCCATGGAACACTTAGAGTTAATTATTCGTTGTCTTCCCAGACTTACTTGTAGTTGTCACAGTGTACGGTTAAGTAAGTCCGAGGTATATGATTTTTATAGTTTTTATGTTTTTGTCTCCTATGCTAATCAGTTGAAGGGTTGAGAAACTAATTACTAACTCTAACTAATGAACTAAGTCTAAATTACCTAGCGTCAACATCCGTTCCCACTTACCGTACACACCCTGAACTGATGCAACCATGGCTACCAAACGCTAATCGTTGCTGGGATCACCATGCATAACGCACGTGCTCGAAGTGGTCGTGCTGAGGCACTTAACTAGGAGAGAAGGGTTGAGAAGGAAAATAGTAAATAACAAGTAATAAATAACAATAATAAAATCCTATTCCATGCACTGCAAGGTTTATCCAAGAAGCTCGTCTTTATTGCCGTACACAAACTTGTGTTCAGGTACAATGTTTGCTCAAATAAAGATCCATTCACTTTAGGACTCCTACTGCGGGCACATGGAAAATATTCTATCTCTGGAGTGATCAATCTACCAGAGTTTCCCTATTGTCTAGCCTAGGATGAGGAAACAGGGGAGAGCCACCTCTTATTTATAGATATGACGGCGCACCACGATATCGCGAGGGATGCGATATCGCGACAGCCATGATATTGCGTGATATCATGTCCCATCAATGTATATATCATAAGATGAAGATTTTGCAAGATTGCATGTTTATCATAAGATGGAGATTTTTGTTATGATAGTTTTGCAACAATAAGTTCTCTACAAGTTAGCCATATATACTTTGGTATTACAACACATGTAATGCAATCTTACTCACATGTGGCATGAAATTTAATAATGCACATATTAAGTAAAGAAAGGAAAGTCAAATCAAGGGGGTGTATTGTGTATTCTTAAGCTTGTTCTCCATGTTGGCATTGAGGGGGTGATTGTTAGGAAATAGCAATACCAACATGATAGTTTTATTAAATATAATATAGTAAAAATCAAGATGACTTAAAGATCTAAATTAGATATGAAGACAACTTAAGATGATGTGAAAGAAAGTTAAGCCTGAGAAGAACCAAAGATTATTCTAGTAAAGTTGGAGAAGAGTTAGGAAAACCATGAGATATCTTAAGATATACTTGGAAATACCTTGTGATGAGCAGTGAGTATATCCTACGCTTAACCATACAAATCACTAATGTCCACTAAGCAATCCAATGAAATTCCAAAGACTTAGGTTTCTAAGTACACTGGCTCTAGGAAGTAAATCTAACTGTTGCAATCATTGTCTTCCCAGTTCCACTTGTGAAGTGCAAGTGAATGGTTAAGTGTAACTAAGGTGTATGATTTTTATCATTTTATCTTTTATGTTTTAAGTTTCCTAAGAACAAGAATAGATTAATTAAATGTTTAATTAATCTAATAACTAACTAATATTTAACTAATCCTAACATAAGCATTTATTCCCACTTACCGTACACATCTTAAACCCGTATAGCACCACTAGGTTACCAAGCATTAAGCACTACTCAGATTACTAAGTGTTAAGCATATGCACAAAGTGGTAGTACTAATGTGTGCTATTTAATTAATATTAATTAATTACTTAAAAACATTAAAGTAAATTGCATGAATATTGAATTCTTAAGGAAACAATTAATCCATTCCAAGTGTTACAAGGTTTTATCAGAAAAGCTCATCTTTATTGTCATCCACACTAAAGTGCTCAAGTACAATAGTGCTTGAATAAAGATCTGTACACTCTTTGACTTCTACAATGAGCACTAAGAAAATTTTCTAACTCTCAAATGAAAAAACTGCAAGTGCTTCGCTACAACTATGAAAAGATTGTAGGTAAAGATAGGGTGCCACGTCAATGGGTACACATCCACTTGTCAAACCCTACATCAATAGGATCACATCAATGAAATCTCATTGACAGGGTCACGTCAACGACATCCCATTGACAAGGCCCAACAATATGACTCATCATACCCCCATGACTAAATAAAAACTCATCCTCGAGTTCTTTACAAAATTTGGGAAGGTATGGGATTATTGACTAACCAAAGATACATAAAACAAAAACAATAAAAACTGAGTGCCCAAATGTATAGTTTTATGATCACTAAAAAAATTGGTATTTAAGATAACAAAATTGAACACTAGGATAATAATGACAAATACAACTCCTTTGATGGTGTGAAGATGATGAAGAAGTTTAAATAGTCCCAAGTGGTGGAGGCTCCTAAGGTTTCAAAGGACCTTCTCCTGCTTCAAGCACATGCAGTTGTTGAGGCGACTATTGTGGTTATTCTATGGTAGTTGCAACCTCTGGCAAAAGATAGAAGGCATTCAACAATGTCTTCATCTTCTCCTCCTTACTTCAGGAATCATTTAGGATCCACACTACTTCACCAATTTAGGCTAGAATGGGAATATCCCATGAATAGGGCATTGTCAGGAGCAACTCCTTCACGTTAACAAACTAGAGAGTGAATAGTTTGCATTTGATGTTGAATGCTTTGAGTGCATTCTGCAGATCTTGGTAGTCATTCATTCTCTTGGCTGGGTTCTCAACAATTGATCTCTGATTAGTGAACTTTTCCCTCTCAAGTTTTGTGTTTACAATCTCAAGCTTCTTCTTGGTCTCTTTATGGTGCTTAAACTCTACCTCATATAATAAGCACAAGCTAGCCACTTATTTCTCTAACTCTACCCACAACCTTTCAATGGTCAACATTTCTAGGTTTGCATATCTAAGGTTGGCAAGCTCCATGTACTCTGTCATTTCCTTAATCTATAGCTCCTTTAGGTAGATTTCAGTCTTGTTGTGTGCATTTATCCCATCAAAGATAGGCTACCAAACATCACCTTCTTGCTAGAGTTGCTGGAGGGCCTCATTGATTTTTACCTTTGTTAATTAGATGTGCTTCTTGTTGATTTATTTCTACAATCCTACCTGGTCCCTGTAATTATTTTTAATCCTTGCAAATTTAAGGGCCTCATTTTTCCAAGTTGTAATCTCAATTGTAGATTTTTGGCCTAAGGCACAAACTTCTTCCATTAACAGGTTTCTATTTTCTATTGCCAACTCCTCAATTTTGCATTCACCTTAGCTAACTACTCTTGCTATTGATGGATAAATTCTGACATCCACTACTTCTGCACATCAACATTCTGCGTGATTTTCTATGGTCATGGCCTCATTCTCATGGTGCATCTAGGCCAAGTCCTTCTAGATGTTGTGCTTTGTGGCATTGTCCAAGGATTGGTCAAAGACCCTCCAACTCCTTGGCATCCTCAACATCTTTGAGTGTTCTTTGAAGCTATTGAAAAGCTTCATCACACATTATTTCTTGGTTGAGCAACATAGGACCAATGAGGTGGGCTCTTAATTTGGCAACCTCCACAGCCAAGTGTTGGTTTTCTACTTTGGTTGTTTCAAGTTATCCTTTCATGATTATGCATTTTCCCCTTACCTTGAGCAACTCTAACTAAGTTGTAGTGATGGTATTTGGAAGATTAAAGACATCTGATATCGGTAGCCTAGTTCCCATTGGTCAGTCTAGCAATTCCTCATGTTGGGCTACGCTCAATCTACCGCTGAGAGTTCCTGCAAACTTTTGCACATCTCTAAGTGTAGAAATGTCTAGCATAGATGTCGCAGGCACATTAAGTGCTTCAGCCACTTTGTCATCAACCACTTTGACTATTGTCTCCTACTTGTGGTGCTGCATCACTGGGATAGTTGGCCCCTCACCCTTCTCTAGACATACCAAAAAGGTATCGACATTCCTAGAGATGTCTAGGAATTGTTGCTATTATGAGAGAGACACCATTACCTCTCAAGCACTTGGATTCGACCTTGCGAGCACTTGCATGCATTCAGCTAAGAAAATGAGTGCCCCACCCTCCATCTAACTTATGGTTCGAGCCACTTCGTTGAGGTGGCTCATGGCTGGTCTATACACAAATGTGTCAGCACCACTTGTTCCTACTTGTTGTTTCTACTTCTGTTGCAAGAGTTGCTCTCAAAGTTCATGCATGCACTTAATGGTAGCACTAATATAAGGCGTTGTCTCATGAGTGGGTGGTGGAGGTGGTGGTTGCTGCTCCTCTTCTTATATCACCTTTGTAGGAAATTTCTCCTTCATCATTTCTACCTAGGAAGTGGTTGGAGCATGTCAGACAATGTCATTTGTGTAGCAAATTATGCCTCCCTTCTTACATAATTTTCTGATGAAGCATAGAAAAGAAAGTATCTTCCTTCCATGTTCATTTTCCTTGAAGCACTTTTCTATCTTAAGATGGATCAATTATGAAAGGTTGACTTGGAATCTATTACTTAGAGCAGCACAAGCATGGTTAGAGAAAGTTGTGATCTTGTTGGGCCTTATCGCTGGATTGAGGTGAAAGGCCACAATTTTAAAGTATGCACATTCCACCATGGTAAGTGCACTAAACTCCTTACAATTCACTCCGTAACACCATTGCATTCATTGTTTCTTGATGTTTGGATCTGCCTACATTGAAATTTTTGCAAGATTTGCCTCAATCTCTAGTAACTCAAGGACCTCAAAGATTTCTTTCACTGAATAGGACACAAAAATGTTCTTGATTTTAATCGTTGAACTGCCCTATCGATTTTTCTAGAAAAGGTATGCCTCTCCCATGTACCACTCCCAGCTAGAAGTGATGGTGGGCCACATGGGAGAGTTTCACAATTGAGCTTTGACTTCTAGAGGAGAAAACTTCAAGAAGGGTTCAAAGTTCAACTCTTGAAGCACAAATTTTTAAACCTCCTTGGATGCGATCTGCTCAAGGCAAGCCTCTATCAAGGTGACCTCAAGGTCTGGTCTTGGCTTTGATGCCTTATCTTGATGAGAATGTTCTGTAGCAGCCACTTCTTTGGGAATCTATCTAACAGATTCCACTTCAGGATCCTCCCAAAGAGGTCTTGTTGCATGGGTTTCTGTTGCCTAGTCCTGGGACTATTATTGACCCCTTCTAGTTCATGTTTGTTTGTCCCTTGGTTGGGACGATCCTCTTTCCTGCACGTGCTTTCCTTTAGGTGCCATCTATAGTCACAACATAACCAAGGATTAGGATACAATGTATAAGTTATAACTTTTAGGTTCCTTATCTTCTTGGTTAGTTACACTTTGACTAAGTTATGACCATGGTATATTGATTATTTTAATATTATTTTAATGTTATTTGACTTTAGAAGGTCACCAAAGTTTTTTGGAAGGATTTAACTTTTTCAAATTGGTGTTTTAATGTTAGTTTATTAGTTAAACCTTTGTGGGAGTTATAAAAATTTTCCATCAAAAACCTAAGGTTTGTGGCTTCCACAATAAGGAGCCCACCTTTGATAGTTGCAGGACTGAAGAGCAAAGTTAACCAGATAAACGGTTAGGAAGTTATGGCTCTTAGAAGGTTCTAAGCTCTGAAAATTTCAAAAACTCCCCACTTGTTTAGCTCAAATGTGAAAAATGGCAAAGTATGGCTACGTATTTATAGGATTTTTATGTTGTGTCAACAAGGTTCCATTGACAGGGTCTTGTCTACGCAACTACTCCATCAATGGGGCCTATAGAGAAAATTTTTCATAATTTAAAATTTGAAAAATTAAAGGAGTTTGAGCATGAAATTAGGGTTCTTAGAGCTAGAAAAGTGATGAACATGATGAAAAGCTTGAAGAGGGCTTGATTCTTCACAAACTTGGAGTTTTAGCTTGGAGAATGAAGTTTGATGAAGAAATGTCATTAAGGAGTGCACAATTGGATGCAACTGACAGGGAATGCATAATGATTCTATTACGAAAATGCCTAAGGATAAGGAACTTAACTAATCCATTTAAGAAATATGCAAGTGGGTCCTCCCCATAGCAGGCTCATGCCCTTTTTGAACTTGCATATACTTAAACTAAGAAGTCCATGGGCCCTAGAGTTGATTAATGGTTATGGAAAGTTAAGGACCTAATCTAGAAGAATCTACCTAAGAATTTCAACACATCAAACTAAGACATTGAAAAAGACATGAAAACTAGTAGTGAGGTGAAAAAAAAAACAAAAAGCATTAGTGGATGATGAGAAGAGAGTGGAATGGAGTTCCATCTCATGGTCACTTGAAGTCCCTTGTGGATTTCATGGTTAAATGACTTGATAAAATCCATCCTTAGTCTAGATCAAAACCAACCACTTTCAGTGATTTCACATCGATACTCTAAGATTAATCCATCCCCTCGAGACATAAGAATGCTTCCATAAATTAATCACCATTCCTAAAAGAGAAGAAAAGAGAAGTAGGAAGTGAGAAAGGGCCTTAGTTAGAGGGGCCCTTTAGGCATGGGTACCTTATCTTTTTAGTTCCATAACCAATGCTTGTAGCCCATTATTTTATCTAAGCAGTGCTTTGAGTTTCCATTTTTCTTAGATTTAATGTTTTTATGGATTTTTAGATGAGAACCACACCATGCAAAGACTTTAACTCCTTTTTATTGGTTGACAGTAGAATGATAAGAAATCCATGAAAACACTCATGCACTAAAGAGGATAGGAAAGTATAGAGAGCATTAAATACCCTTGAAGTCATACCATTATTGATGAGATGCGACATGCACTGGGCCGTGATATCGCATCCCATGCGATATCGCGTACGCGATATCGCGTCTTCCCCTACGATATCGCATACGCGATATCACGTCCCGCCACCATATCTATAAATAAGAGGCGGCACTTCCTTCATTTCCCAATCCTGGCTAGAAGTAGCGAAGCTCTGGCAGATTGATCACTCCAGAGTTAGAATTTTTTCCCATTTGCCCGCAGTAGGAGTCCTAGAGTGAACGGCTCTTTATTCGAGCAGCTTGTAACCTGCACCCAAGTTGTGTACGGCAATAAAGACGAACTTGATTGGATAAACCATGTAGCACGTGGTTTCATTTACTACTTTCCTAGTGCGCACAAGTACGACTTGATTACGAGCGTCTATGGACGTGTACGGCTAGTCAAGGAATCGGCTACTCATTGCTAGGCTAGAACGTGTGATAAGTACGACTTAGTTACGAGCACCCACGGGTGTGTACGGCTAGCTAAGGAATCGACTGCTTATCACACTTAAGCTAAATAGGTGCCTCAGTATGACCACTTCGAGCACTTGCGTTACGTGTGGTGATCCCAGTAACGATTAGCATTTGGTAAGCCATAGTTGCATCGTTTAGGATGTGTCCGGTAAGTGGGAACGGATGCTGACGCTAGTTAATTTAGACTTAGATCATTAGTTAGAGTTAGTTAGTTTCTCAACACTTTCCTCTGATAGCATAGAAGATAAACCGAAAACTACCAAAAAAAATCACATACCTTAGACTTGCTTAACCATACACCGTGACACTTACAAGCAAGCCTGGGAAGACAACGAACGATTAACCCCAAGTGTTTCTTGTGGTGTTAAGGCATTTAGTCTACGGAGTTCGAGCGGATCGCGCGTGCACGCTCGTATTCGTATGGTCGAGTGTAGGGGTACCTCGCCACTCATCAATTATCAATCTATTTGAATCCTTTCCCAAGTTGAAAACTACCAATATCATAAGTTTGTTAAAGTCTCATTAAGAAAAGGGACCTCATGTTACCAAAACCAAGAACACCATAGAGTTATGTTGATGGGTGGATGACGTGTACTCATTACCCATTCCATGAAAAAGAAGCCATGTCTTAGTTATCAACCATAAAAATTCAAAAATAAAATCCAAACATTAGCAATCAAATAACATTAAGTACAAACAACCATTAGCAAACGACTACAACATCACTATGTCTTGTTGGTAATAAAAAAAGTGAAACCAAACATTAGAAAACATAAGAAAAACCAAACAAAAATAAAGTAAAATATAAGAGAAATTATAAAATATCCAAAAAAGGTAAAACGTACTAACGATGGTATATAATAAAAAGTGTAAAAACAAAAAGATGTAAAACAAAAAATTATAAAAACTGAGGAGCCACTTATAAAATTAGAATGGATGGCCATCTTTCCCATGACTGAGTTACAAGGAGGAGATCTAAAAAATTGAGCTTGGATGTCCATCTGATGAGGTGTTGTTAGCATGGGCTCTCTTGGGCTCATGGAAAGGTTTTATTTATTGCATGTTAATGAGCATTTTCTTGTTTGGGGTTTCAGGTTTGTAGATCAACATGTTCCCTTCCCACAATGTTTGGAACTTAGTTCATTGTGGCACATGTGTGGGGTTTCAGTAAATGACCTTTTCACCAAGTTGAAATTTTACATTCCTTATTTTGAGGACATGGCATTGTTTGTTGAATGCTTTGTGCACTTCATTCAAAAACATGGCCACCAATCAATTCTCATCTAGCATGTTAAGGGTGATTAGTCTCTCTTTCTATGCTAGACTAAGGTCAAGGTCAATGTCACAGGCTATTGAAAGTGTACAAAGCTTGGACTAAATAGGAAGAGTTGGAAGTTTTCTATACACAAGATCATAAGGAGAATAGCCTATAGGGAGTTCCCATGTTAAGTGGTAGGCCCAAAGGGAATCGTTAAGTTTTGTGCTCCAATCTCTCATATATTTACTAATTGTTCTAGTTAAGATCTTAGTGATCTCCCTATTCCTGGCCTTAGCTTGATTGTTGGCTTGGGGGTGGTAGGGTGCTATTAATTTATGTTCTACCTTGAAGTGTTACATGAGCTTTCAAAAGGTGGTGCATGTAAAATGAGTACCATTGTTAAAAATTAGTGCATGTGGCATCCCAAAATTGTTTACAACATTCTGTTATACAAACCAAGTAGCTGAGGAAGATGTACAATTAGTGACAACTACTACTTTTGCCCATTTCATACAATAGTCAACGATGACTATGATGTATGCCTTTTCATTTTACATGGGTGTGATGGAACCCATGAATTTAATGTCCTAGATGTTAAAGGGTTCTAGTGGTTGGATCCATTACTAAGGTCCCTCTATTTGAGTGGTTATTCCACCATCATGTTAACAATGATTGCAAGAGCAGATGAAGTGGTGATCATCCTTGAAGAGTGTTGGCCAATAATATCCTACCATCAAGATCTTAATAGTCATGCGTCTCCTAGCATAGTGACCCTCACAAGGGCCCTCATGAGCATCTTGGAGGATGCACAGTTGGTTAGCATTAGGAACACACCAACGAACCAAGGTATCTATTGATCTCTATGAAGCATTTCACTTGGTAAAGAAACTATTGTTTCTTCCTATGGTCCAACTCTTCTAGCATCTCTTGAGTGAGAATATAAGTTAGGATGTGATTGTACCATGTAGGTTCATTGGGAACTTTTTCATTTATAGCATCGGTAAAAAGGAGTTCATCAGAAAATTGATCAAAAAGTCGGCTCTTCTTCTCTTTGTTGTGCCATCACAACTGAGACAAGTGGTCAACAATCACATTCTTCATTCCCTTTCAATCTACCAGTGTGAGATTGAATTCTTGCAAGATCACAAGCCATTAAATGACATGGGGGCTCATTGTCGGTTTGTCCATTAGAAAGCGAATTGCACTATGGTTTGTGTACACAAACACCTTGTACCCAAGCACATAGTGCTTGAATTTATCTAAGGAATACACCATCACCATTAATTCTTTCTATGTTGTGATGTAATTTAGTTGTGCACCCACAATGCTTTGGCTCATGCAGTGGATATAGTATGAACATTTCTAATCATCCAACTATGTGAGCACAACTTCTAAAGCATAATTTGATGCATCCATCATAATGTGGAATAGTTTAGACCAAACAGGTGTTTGTAGAATTAGAGTTTCTATGAGCTTCTACTTGAGTTGTTGTAATGCCCTTTTTCATTCCTTGGTCTAGATAAATTAAGCATCTTTCTTTGCTAACTCCATCAATCGTTTAGCGATCTTATAGAAATTCTTTGTGAATCACCAATTGATGAGTGGCGAGGTACCCCTACACTCAACGATATGAATACGAGCGTANCTCCTATGCTGAGAGGTGAAGGGTTGAAGAGACTAATTACTAACTCTAACTAACTAACTAAGTCTGAATTAACCTAGCATCAGCATCTGTTCCCACTTACCATTCACACCCTGAACTAATGCAACCTTGGTTACCAAATGCTAATCGTTGCTGGGATTACCAAGCATAACGCACATGCTCAAAGCGGTCGTACTGAGGAACTTAACTAGGAGAGAAGGGTTGAGAGAGATTTAACAACTAATAAAGCATTTAAATGATAAACAATAAATAATAGTAAATAAAGTCCTAATTAGCCTATTCCATGCACTACAAGGTTTATCCAAGAAGTTCGTCTTTATTGTCGTACACAAACTTGTGTTCAGGTACAATGTTTGCTCGAATAAAGATCCATTCACTTTGGAGTTCCTACTGCGGGCAAATGGAAAATATTCTATCTCTGGAGGGATCAAACTGCCAAAGTTTCACTACGGTCTAAGCCTAGAATGAGAAACAAGGGAGAGCCACCTCTTATTTATAGATATGACGGTAGACCGTGATATCGCATATGCTATATTGAAGGGGACGATGCGATATCACGTATGTGATATTGCAGGGGACGACGCGATATCGCGTGGGATGCGATATCGCAGCAAACGTGATATCGTGGCCCATGTGATATCGTGTCCCATCACCAATAATAGCCAATGTGGCCAAGGAATGACTAAACATCTTTGACGATTTTTGGTTGATGGGTTATTCCTTGGATGATCCTTATTTTTTTAGAGTCCACCTCAATCCCTACTTGTGTTATTTTATGCCCCAAAACAATGTCCTCCTAGACCATCAGATGGCTTTTTTGCCAATTGAGCTGAAGTTTGGTCTTCACACACCTTTTTAGCACTTGCTCAAGGTGGTTTAGGGCTTGCTTAAATGTAGCACCATAGGTGGAGAAGTCATTCATGAAGACTTCCATCTCGCTACCAATCTACTATTGAAAGATGCTAAGGACAAGGTGTTGGAAGGTTGCAAGGACATGAGATAGACCTAATGGCATCTTTTTGTATGTAAAAGTTTCCTAAGGACTTGTAAATGTGGTTTTGGCCTGGTTCTTGGGTGTAATCTGAATTTGGTTATAATCACTATAACCATCTAGAAAGTTGTAGTAGCAATACCCAAAGATGGTGTCCAACACCTGGTCCATAAATGGTAATAAAAAATGATCTTTGTACATCGCCATGCTCAACATTTTGAAGTCAATACATACCCTCCACTTGCCATCTTTCTTTGACATAATCATAAGTTGACTAACCCATATCAGCAATGGGATAGATGAACCCCATCTTGAGAAGTTGTTTAAACTCATCCTTGATGATCTACTTTAGTTTGGGGTTCCATCATCACTACGGTTGCCTCTTTGGCTTTATAGAAGGATTAGTGTAGATGTGATGCTAGCATATCCTAGGATCAATCCTAATGAATTCAAGATATGACCAGGAAAAGGCTATTGGCCATCTATTGACCACCTTCAACAACTTCTCTTTCTATTTAGGAGCAAAATTAACATTGATTATTACAAGCTTTCCATTTCTCAAAAAAGCATATTCCATGCCGATAGGTAGAGTTTTCAACTCTAGGGGCTCTTGTTTAAAACTTTCATGAATTTCCAACTCTTCCTAATAAGTGTCATTAGGTTCATCATCAAAGAGTTGGCAATGAACTTGCTCTAATCCATCCATGCCTACAACATAGGCACTTGTTAGGTTGTCAGTTGGTTCCATGTAAAATGTTGAGCTACTTTCAAGATCAACTGTCAATCAGTGGGTGCCCTTCTATTTTATGGCTGCTACATATAGGCACCTTTGAATTTCAGTCTCATCTACACATTGTCTACATGCTGTGATGGATGTACTTTTTATAGACAATAGTTTCTAGACACAACTGCACCTTGTATCACTATACATGATGCATGGAACTCTCTTCTTCTCCATCTTTCCAAATGCATTTTCCTTGGAAATCTCTAAGGAAAGGTCTATGATTCTCAACTATGAATCAATAGTACTTAACCAAGCCCTTCCCATGATGATTGGAAAGTCCCCCTTGTAATTATCAACTTGGATCACCAGGAAATCAGTAGGACAAGACCACCCATAGATAGTGGTCATAATGCCCTCCACTAGTCCTAAGGGAATAGTGATGGACTGGTTTGCCAACTCAAGATAGAAGTTACTCTTCTTGACTGGAGCCAAGTTCCAAGCTTTGTACATTTTATGAGAAATCATATTTACACCAGAAACTAAGTCTAGAAGGGCTTTAAAATGCTCATTCCAAACAATTTGTAGGTAAAGAAGGGAACTTCCAAGGTCAAATTGTTTCCTAGGAAGGTGGCTAGCCTTTATCCAATCAGTTACCACATGGGTTGACATGATGGTATTCACTTTGGGAGGCATTTGGTTTGAAGAGGACTTGAATGGAGTGGATGCAAAGGATGAGGGAGAAGTAGGGCTATCAACCATGTAAGTTGGTGAGGATTTGGAAGAATGGTCTTTTTCAGGATTTGATTTCCAAACCACTCAGCTGAGGAGCCAACTGTAAGTTAAGAACCCTAGTAGCATTTTGTTGTCGCTGCTAGGATGGAATTTCACCTTGCATTGATGGAGCAGGTGATAATTGAGTTGATGGTAGAGGGACATGAGCAAAAAGATGAGGAGGGTAGTGAGGAAATGGAGATTCCCCTCTTGGAGATTAGGTTCTATAGTATTCAAGAGGGTAGTAGTGATGTTGGAATGAAGCATGACTAAAAGAGTCACGTGGAGAAATGGGCTACTAAACATAGTACCCGTATGGATTAGGTTACTGGTAAGGGTACTGCTATCTTGGTGGTAACATCCCCTATGACTATGGATGCTACCACTAATGGTACTACTCATAAGGTTGTGATGGAACTCCACTTGGATAATAGGCTTGTTGTTGGTGGAATTGCTTTGGATTTCCTTGAGGATAACGCAACCTTTTAGGTGTTTTTCTTCTTGCCAGTCTAGGATTTAGAGAATACACCCAAAATTCCTACAAGTATGACACAATGGAACAACATCCTTTAGGATGTTCATCATCATCTGTTTCAAACTCCACAACCTCTTCTATTGTAGCAACCTTGCCCTTACCCCTTTGGTAGGCACATTCAGCTTCTTTCCTTCTCCTGCGATCATGATTACTACTTTGCTCTTTGGGTTCCTTTGCTATTTTCAAAGTGGTTTGGAACATTTCATAGAAAAATTCCTACATTTTGTCTACCTTAGCTAAAATTTCAGAGATAGATTTTTGAATTGACAAGGTCTTTCATTGCACCACCTCATCAAGTGGTGCCTCCTCCTCATTATCACAAAACTGAACTTCCCTTTTTTTATGGAAGTGTTCTAGTTGTACTCAGCACTTTCCCTTTTTCACAGTGCTCCTTATTCCTTGGAAACCTACTTTATTAGCCTTTGAATTTGATGGACCCTTAATTCTGAAAGTCTCCCTTAGGCATAGACCCTAAGAGTTCTACTTATTTCTATGTGGAGCCCATCTATGATATGACAAAGCTGCTCCATTTGAAAATAACCATGGCTAGGACATCGGTGCAAAAGGGAATAGTATTTGCTCATGACTATGTCCAAGGGTTCATGTATTCCTTGTTTTCAACCTTGGATCTACTTTCTTAGGTTGGACACTCAAGAGTATGTTTGATACTTGTCATTAAAGGACTCAAGTATCATACTCCATCTATAGATTAATTCTAGCTTGAAGGATTGGTACCAACTTTTGGCTTCCTTAATGAGTATCCTTTGGAATAGCTTTAACTTTTGCCATTTGTTCTCCATGTTATGTAAGTCACAGGCATAAGGCAAGGCTTAAAGATGATTTTTCAAATTTGAGTTGTATCCCCCTTCAAACTTGGGGATATTGTTTATATTCAATTATTTAATTTTGATATCTTTCACATGCCTTGTCAGAATTCTCACTGCCTATGCAATATTCAACATATTTCAAGTTGCAATCAAAGGCTCATCATAATCATAGCCTCTACAATGGCCATGATGCCTATGATGCCCCATGTTGTCCCTTCTTTCATGATGGTAGGCCTCCCTTGATTACCCACGCCCTTAATCTCAACTAGTTCGATGGACCCTTTGATCATCTCTATCCTATTAGTCACCTCCAACATGTTCACATTCTTTGTGGCTCTAGTCAAAGCTAGAGGAGGAAGAAGAGGATGAAAAAGATGAAGAGGAAGGAGGACTAGCATTGCCATGGTGCTTGCCACCCCCTCTTCAATGATCACAACCATGATCATCATCATGATGTCTTTCCTTATTCCTACCATGACTCCCACCTTTGGATCCCCCATGATCATGGGACCCATTCTTTCTTGAACCAGGATTGTTTACAGTGGATTGTAAATTCTTGTTCAAGCCCCCTTTATCAAAACATAGGGAAGGAAAGTTAGCAAAGTGAGAATCCCCAAAGAAGGGATCCTCACTATCTTTTTGACCCAACAAGAATAAGGGATTATTGAACCATTTTTTCTTTTCAGCTTCATAGCACCTCTCCTATTACTGATCTATTTTATGTTATGCTTAGGTGGGATGGTAATCCCTAGAGTTGTGGTCCTACACAATGTATTCAACATGAAGCCCTTGGATGCCCAACCTCATAAGAGTTTGTTGGAGCATCGTAGGAACTAATTGATCAAGCAACAACATAATGTTTCCCTCCATGTGCTTCACTACATATGTTCATCCTGATGTAAAATGAAGGTAAAGTCAGGGACATACTCATTAGGATGAGTATATACCACTCGACATTGTTGGGGCATTAGTTGATTTGATTGTTCATTCCTTTGATTGGATGTATGCTCAAATTTTGATGAAGAATCATCCTTATGAGAAGAAGACATTTTAGATTTTCAAGAAAATACGAGTGTGCTTGGTAACCCAGTAATGGTTATTTGAGTCCAAGACATGAAAGGTAAGCTAAGATTGGATGCTCATTACTCTAGGCTAGAGTAGATTTACATTACTGTCATTACTTAGACTTAGGGCTAAATTTCATTCCCAATTATGTTTATCGCTAGGAGTAATCAAGGCCTAACAACATTAATTATCATATGCCTCACTTTGGACTAAACCATACATGACAAAACTACCACTAGTCTAAGTGGGAAGATAGTGTACTTAAAATTTTTGGGTACTTAAAATTTATGGTCCTTCAAGAACATTTCTTTGAGTTCAATGGAGTCTTCTACAAACATATTCGAGGCACCACCATGGGTAGCAACTTTGCTGTTGTTTACGCTTTCCTGTTTCTGTGCCACTTAGATACACAAATTTTCTCTACACCAGGCTCAGAGCATCTTCTCTACTTCAAAAGATACATTGATCATGCCTTTCACATTTGGAGTGGTTCATAGGATTCCCTCTTCTAGTTATTTGATCAGTATGGTTCTTTCTATCCTACTAGCAATATTATTGCCTCGGTATCCAGCTCCTTAGCAAACATTTTGGATGTTTCCTTCTTCAAGGATTCTAACTTTTTAACACTGGTATTCTTTCTACTAAGTGTTATCAAAAACCCTTGAATGCTTATCAATACATCCCTTTCTCCTCTTGGCATCCTAACCATTAGAAGAAATCTTTCATTGTTGCTAAGCTCAAATGATACCTTATTAGAGAATCCTTCCTTGGTGATCTTCAGTAGATTCGACAATAGCTCTTTCGATGACTTCGTGCTCAAGGATATCCTTCTCACTTCTTGGCTCATTGCTTCAACCTTGTCCCTTCTTCCTCTAGACGACATCTTCTAGAATGGCTTCATCAATGCCATGATGTTTGCAATAGGAAATAAACCCCTCTTATCTTCAAATTGGATTTTAGTCCTTCCACTAAATCCTTGAACTTAAGGGCCCTCCTAAACCCTATACTTGCTCGACTTCACCAAAAAGATTCAAGTCTCTAGAACATCATTCCAGATGCTATTGCATGTTGGAGGAATCCTAGAAAGCTTCGTTCTTTTCTTGTCAAGAATAAATTCAAGTGCAGTGGTCCCACCCCCATCTCAGCCTGAATGAGTGAGGTCTGTTCTAATTATTGAACATATTCATTACTCTAATTTTGAAAGTTGGGACTTTATAAATTCTCATCCTGCACTTGTTGCTCAAACCACAAGCATTGCTTCTATAAACATACTGAAGAGGGGTGAGATTCTCTGAAAACATTTTATGTAGTCACTTTGCTTTTATGTTTGAGCCTTTCTCTTGATTTGTCTTTAGTCTCTCTGTCTTTCCGTCTTTTCTTCAACCACACGAGATCTTACTTAAAATTTTAAGTACCCTAAAATTCAATGCTTAACAATCTACATGCCACAACAAGTCCCATCCACAAAATTCAACTAGATCATGCATGACCACTTGTGATTTGTATGGTTGGGCATACGAGTACCTGCCGCTCATCATCGGCATCATTGCTAAGGATGGTGCTAGTTATCTAGATTTGTTATATCATAAATGATTGTTTTAAAGGTATTAATGATCTATATTTTGGAAAATATTAATATTGTAAGTCACAGACGTTAAAAACATGTCTTCTTCACATAGGACTAATAATGAATTGTATGATGAAAACACTCATAAGAGAAATGATAGAATATATATTGAAGTGAATTAGAGTGAACAATCACAAGCAAGGATTTCATATGCTTAATTAGACCCTTAATATACTCAAAGACTACATTCAACTAATGTAGAAAATTCTAGAGAAGGTGGAGTACATCCTAGAATAAAGAGGACCTCAAGGCCTAGGACCTTCTCCAAACCTAGAAAAGATAAATCAAGGGACCATGGGGGGAGATATAGAAGCCATTGTAATTCTCCCAATTCCCCATCTTCCTCTTCTTCCTCAATGTCTAGTTTTGACAAAGATGAACGTAGGTATAGAGAGAACTCCATTAAGGGGTCAAGATGAAGATAGAAATAGAAATAGATGAGATCATCAAAGTGAGCATAGATGAGATCATCATAATCAAAAAAATAGAAATAGAAATCATCATGACATGTCTGATGATGATGAACCCTTGTTGGCTACTAGGAGCATGATGCAAATAATGAAGGTAATTAGAATACCCCACAGGCATCAAAGGAAAAGTTGCATCAAAAGGCTTGATATGAATAACATCCCTAAATTTTCAGGAGGCTATAACTCAACATCACTTACAAGCCTTCCATGATGCTTGCAGCTTGCAGAACATCGAGAGTGAGTGGAAAAATCTTAAGCTCTTTCCTAGGACACTAATAGACAAAGCTGAAAGTTGGTATAAATTGTCGAAACTAGATTCAATCCATTGATGGTCCACAATGTTGGAACTCTTCAATGAGAAAGACCAAACCTATGTGAGAGCATCCAACCTGAGAAAAAAATCCAAGGATGGAGGCAAGAAAAACATGAATCCTTGGATGTGGCCTTGGATAGATACTATTCACTACTACATAGATGTCTAGGCCATGACTTTTCTCAAAAAGTGCAACTTCTCCACAATATAGATGGGCTTCGTAACCAAATGAGAGAGATCCTTGGGATTTATGCCCAAGGTTGGTTATCTGAATTAAAAGCTTATTAGATACAAAGGCTAATTGAATATGAGGCAAAAGAAGAAGGAGAGCTATGTAAATGAGAGAATTTAGAGGAATACAATTGGGATTCAACACTTCAAAAGAAAGGGATCCATATCTATGATGAGGAAAAAGAGGCAGCTCTTGATAGGGTGATTTCACAGCAAACCTTGCCAATACAAAAGTCTATTGTTGAGCTTAAAGCAAGGATAAATAAGATGTGAGAGTTGATGAATGAAAAATTCATAACTTACATGAAAACCATAAAGGAGAAGGTGGCACAAAACAAATCAAATAATCAAAACAAGAAGAGGAAAAAGAACAAAGAAGTAGGTAGGAACACTTACCAACAAAAAGGGAAAACAACTATAGTAGAAGAGGCTATAAACTAAACCACAAAAGAGGATGATGGATGTGACATCTACTAATATGACCATCCAAAGGGATATTGCCCAATTATGTTACATTTACAAGAGTTTGAGACTTCTGATTTTAATTCCAAGTTCATACAAAAGAAAATGCCTAGGAAATTACCTTGTTCACAAGCTAATTATAGATAATCCTACCACCAATCGTACTAATTTAGTGGAATGTCTTATCAACTTGAACACTACTATCAACCATAGTGGTAAAATTCATAGTATGGGGAATGCCATCAATAATCCAACAATACCCTCATTGCTAGCCAAACCCGTATGAATACTATGTTCAACAGCCTATTTCTCCATATGGTTCTATTTCCTCTACCTCAAATCACTACTACCACTCTTCCGAATATCATCAACCTGTAACATCCCTTGTGCGATCACCATCTCAAACCTCTTATCCTCCCCGACATCCTCAATGTTCTCATACTTCCCTCCATTATATGTCACCACAAACAACACAGGAAGGATTGGCACCATAACATTAATGTAAGAATGTCACTTGTGTTGCAAATGTACATGTAATTGATAATGCTAGTAGATCTCAACCATAGTCTCAAAAATGTCCTTTCTTTAGGACAGTTTCCACACCTAAGCATAAAATTCGTAGACTTACTAGCTTATCAAAACTAGCACATAGCCAACTTGGTGCAACACCCTTCCTCACCAAAATAATGTCTCCCAATCCTATGCAAGAGCCAACACCCATTACCACTCCAATGCAAAACATAACATATGAACCTATGACTATGGAAAGACAAGAAATTTCATGCATTACTATTGAAAAAGAAGGGTGCAATTGTGGACTAACCTTCCAGAATGTCAACATAGTCATGACACCAGTCTACACTAAATGTGAAAGACAAGTGTGTGCACAAGAGAGAGTAGGGGCCACTAAACCAAAAGACATCCAGTGGCCAACAACTAAGAACTTGCAATTGCCCAAAATGTGCATGGAATAATCTGAACCGCTTATTAATTCTCATTCTAAGAAAATGACCCTAACCAAGAACTTACAAATGGAAATACTAAATCACAATCATACGCCACAAAAAAAGGAACTAAGGACTTAGATGTTTAAATTTTAATTACCATCAATATTACATGGGACAATAACCAAAAAACTAAGTCACTAAGGATGGCAAGTGAGAAACCTCAAGTGTGTGATCCATGGGAACTAGGGTCCATTTTCCAAACACTTGCCCATGAGTTCAATCATGGGGGAGATACCAATCATGATCAAGGAATTAATAAGAATTTTTCTATTTTTCTATTTTACAATTTATTTTTGATTTCTAATTTTGTGTTATGCCTTATCACATTTCTTACCAATTTCCACATTCTTTGATATCTTTTCATTCTTTTATACTTTTCCATTTCTTAAGCCATTTGCAATTCTTTGATATTTTCTGCTTCTTTCTAATCTTTTTCATTTTTAATATCTTTTACAATTTTTCGTACTTTTTTTACATGTTACTTGTATATATCTTTATCAATTTTGAATAAAACACATTTAGAATAAAGCAAGATGTGGTCCTAATAAGGTGAAGATTTCTCTGTGTTATCAAATCATAAGGGATTGATTATTTGTATAGTAAGACCACATCACCCATCCATCCATTCCAATAATAAGAAGTTCTTACCATGGCCATAATGATATTCTTTCCATCATCAAACTAAGAATAAACTTGTGATCATTATGCCTAGATAGAAAAGTGAAGAACCAAGGGGGAGTGTGAATGGTGTGACATCAAGGGAACTTATGTAATCTCTTAGATCACTATTGTATGTTCAATCATGTTGCTAAGGTTGTAATTATAATATTTGTAGATCTAATGAAGAATGGAAGTAAAAGTACAATAAGTGTTACCTTACCATGTCACTAAAAAGACATGTTACTCATGCTTGAAGGTAGTCCTTTGGTAAGGTTGACACAAATAAAAATAAAAATCATGCATAGAATAAATTTTTGGGGGTTCCACTAGAAAGACCTATTACCCATGCCTGAAGGTAGGAAACTTCTCAGGAATTTCAAAAAATAAAATATGGTACAATGAATAAACTCCTCCCTTGGAAAAAATGCCAAGTGATGATACTCCTTACAACTATGATAGTCTTATGGTTGTGAATCTTAAAGGTGAAGTAATGTGATGTCATTGGATAGTGGTCTAAACTTAGTTTGAATCATGGATAGAAAGGCTAATGATTACTTTAACCATCAATAACATATAAGAATTCATTATGCCTATGGTGAGACACCTCACATCCCAATTTCAGCAATCATTTCTACAATCCATCTCATCTCATCGTATGAACAATTATAGCTTGTGGTTTTGTGTAACATAGTGTAATTTTCCCCACTTGGTGTTGCGAACATCTGTGTTTTGCGAGATAGGTATGCATTACATTCAACTCCTTGACTATCTAAGGACACTTAGAGGTGTAGTTATACAAGGGTACTAAGGTCTAGAGATTGCTTTGGGAAGGATCCATTTGTATAACTCTTGTATTTCATACTTTCCAAGCAATTCCATATCATCTTGTGCCTTCCAAGACATCTAATAAACTTCCCATATCATCTAATAATCTGTCTCTACATCAAAAATTCATTATCCATTTCTTATCCATACATAAACTTTCATTGCTCAATATTCCTTCTTCATGAACCTTGAATGCTAACTTGATGAAATCTATGCATCACTCATGGTCCATGATCATCTATACAAGCTTTATATCTTTCAAACATTTCATTTGACTCATTTTTTCTAAGAAAAATCAATGAAAATTTTGAATTTTTTAACAATGAAATTGTAGTCACAATGTCATATCTACAATGTATGATCCATGATGTTGTGCATATAAAAATAGTATATATACGTGTGGGAGTTTGTGAAAATTTTCATTTCTCTCATTTGTAGCAAGAGAAGTTATTGTAGTTTTTTCTCTACCCTCCTTCGTCGTCTTGTACACTAGCTTCCAATGGCCATAACTTCACCGTTGTAGCTCCAATTTCCAAAATTCTTCAATCTTGTTGATCCTGGAGTGCTTAACTTAGTCGTGGGAGGTGCATTGTGTGATATAAGCAAATGAAAATTTGAGCCATAAATTCCTAATGCTCAAAAGATATTATAAAGGGTAAGTACAAAGAAATAATAAGACTTTTAAAGTTAATTAATCAAACTAAGGCAAGAAACATTCACATAATGCTCTTAATAGACCATATCAACTATTTTATGCCATAATAAGTAAGGAAAATGATAAAAGGTCATAAGTAACTAAAAGATATAACACCTAAGGGGTTCCTTTTTGAAAATTTTTCAAACTTTGCAATCATAATAAGATAAGAACTTGATCTAACCAAGGGTATGAGCAGGGTAAAGAACTATTAAGAATTAATGGGAACACCCTAATAATTTTCAACCATTTTTTATTATAGATGGTCCCACAGAGGATACCAGAAGGAGAACCTTCATAACATGAAAGCAAAAGAGTAAGAGGTTGTGGGAGAGGTCGAGCGAGGGAACAAACCCCACAAGTAGAACACATAGAGAAGAGGCTCAAGCATATAATAATCATCAAGAAACTCCTGCTACATACCACTCAGCCCAAGGAGAGGTAAAAAATCCATAAGCACCTAAACAAGGATAGTGCCTCTAGGCCATCCAAGAAGATCGATCATGTCCATGATCATCATGAAACTAAATTTTAGTTCCTTTATGGAATCTACTTTAGAGGCAATAATCATGCAACTCCAAGCATCCCATTATGGCCCACACTAACAAACAACAATGAATGGAACTTAAGAGAAACTTGCTAATTCTAGCATAATAAATAGGTCAATGCTATAGTGCAAATTGAAGGAGTCTCTATGCCATACTTAATAAAAAGGACATATGGAAAAAGAAGATAGGAATAGAAGAGGAGAAATTTTCTAGAAACCTGATGAAAAAGAGAAGAAGTTGATGGAAGAGCCATCACCACCCGAAATATAAACTACATCAAACCACTTCAAATTTTATTTTATGTTTGTTGGTTTTGTCATGTAACTGTGTCATTTTTGTACACACCACAATGACACTCAAAGTTAGTCAGTAGTTAGAGTTAGTCAATAATCCCATACCTTCCTAATATTTTGTAAGAAACTTATTCCTCCTTTTGTTCACTTGAGGACAAGTTTTTAGTTAATCATGGGGGTATGATAAATCATCAATTGGCTAGGATATCATTGATGCTACATCACATCTACAATATTGTTGATGCTATATTGCATTTATTTGACAAAAAGTCAAATTTTGATCCACTACAATATCAGAGCTTTGATATCGCAACTCTAATATTGGAGTAATGATATCGCATATCTAATATCAAATCTCATGCTACGTTATCAAATATCTGATATCACAAGATGTGTGCCTACCTATAAATACAACACTTGGGTGCATGGTCCAAAGAACTTTCATTCCATCCTTAAGTAGACTATTGCAATTTTTTTTCATAGTCTTAGCAATAGAGTGAATGCCCACAGTGCGGTGTTGAGCAGTTGTGCAAAATCTTTATTTGAGTGAAGTGTACTTGGGCACAATTCATGATCAGAAATAAAGATCAAGATTGCTTTTCATCATTGCAAAATCCACTTAGTTTTACTATTTTACTTAGCATAGTTTTTTACTATTTTATTAGTTGAATCATTTACATTTTCAAGTACTTTACTTTCTTGTTCATTAGTAAAGTGGAATGAGCATGACTAGTTTCGAGCATTTAAGTGTAATCATTTGGTAATCCTAGTAGTGTTATTGCTTGGTTCACCCAATAGCATAACGCTTGGTAACCCAGTAATGGTTACATGAGCTCAAGATATATATAGTAAGCTAGGACTAGAAGCTCATTGCTCTAGGCAAGAGTAGATTTACATTACTGTCATTACTTAAACTAAAAACTAATTTTCATTCCCAATTTATGAGTTATTGTTAGTTGGCTACATCAATGAGGCCTCGTCGACACATCTTATCCTACATCGATGAGGCCCCATTAACATAGTGTCTATCCGTCACCTATAAATATGCACCTACCAGCCACATTTATGGTAATCTAGATTTTAATAGTAGCAAAGCTCTTGCATTTTTTCCATTCAAAAGTTAGATTTTTTTCCCCTAAGTGCCTGTAGCATGAGTCATTAAGCGTACAGATCTTTATTTGAGCATTGTTGTACTTGAGCATGGTAATGTGTGTGGCAATAAAAATGAGCTTTTTGATAAAGCTTGCAACACTTTGAATAGATTAGCTATTTTATTTATGCATTTATTATTTTCAATTATTTATTAAATGCTTTTAATTAGTTATTAAATATTTTCCAATTATTACATTAATGAGGCAATTAAGCAAGATTGAATACACACATAAGTATGACCACTTTGAGTGTAACATGTATTCACTTGGTAATCCCAACAGCATTATTACTTGGTATGCCCAGTAGCATAGCGCTTGGTGGCCTAGTAGTGAATACATGGGTTCAAAATGTGTACAGAAAGTGGAAACGGATACTTATGTTAGGATTAGTAAAATGATTAGTTGATTAGTAAATTTATATTAGTTAATCAAATCCCTTTTTTATACATAATTTAAGCACCCAACTATAAAACATAAAAATGATAAAAATCAAATGCCCCAGTTACACTTAACCATACCAATGAACATCATAAGTGTAATTGGGAAGACAACAATTGACCTTAAGGCTAAATTCACTTCCTAAAAGGGCTAGTGCATTGCAACAATAGTGATAGCCAAGGTAGGGACTTGGGTAAACATCGCAACACTAAGGGATCTAAGGATGGTGATCATAATAAGTGTAAGAATGGTGGTGGACACCACAATGGTAATGGCAGTCCACATTCCTCTTCATCCTCTTCATCCAATTCTAAACATTCCTCTTCATCTAACGATTCTCATGGAAGCTGTCATCAAAACAACCATGATGAAGGTGATCGACAAAATAACAACAATCATGAAGGCCACCAAAATCGAAGGGGTGGTCGAAACCATCATTGGCATCATCAATGCAACGATGATGATGAACCTTTATTGGTGACTTGAAATATGCTCAACATTGTGGAGGCATTGAAAATCCCAACTAGGCATATGAAGGATAGTCGGATCAAGTGCCTAGATGTAAACAATATCCCAAGATTTGATGGGGGATACAATTCTGATTCGTAGACTCATCTACATGCTTTTCAAGATGCTTGTGCCTTATAGAAGATATAGAATGAGTGGAAAAAACTCAATATTTTCCCAAGGACACTCATTTAGGAAGCTAAAATTTGGTACTAGTCCTTAGAGTCAGAATCTATCCACAGATGAAGTACCATGTTAGAACTATTTAATGACAATTAGATGTACTCCAGAGTGTCCAATCTGAGAAGGAAAATCCAACGCTGGAAACCAGGAGCATATGAACCCTTGGATGCCATCATGGATTGATACTATTCACTCCTATACTAATGCCCTGGCCATGGTTACTCTCAAAGGGAACAACTTTGCCACATTGTAGATGGGCTCAAAGCCAAAACAAGAAGAACCCTTGGGGTGTATGCCCAAGGAAGATTGTCTGAATTGAGAGCTCATTAGATCAAAAGGTTAATTGAGCAAGTGGCAAAAAAAGAAGGTGAGCTACAAAAAAGGGAAAGTGCTGAAGAGTATAACAGGGATCCTTCCATTAGAAAATGAAAGGTTCAATTTTGTGATGAGGAGGGATCACCACTTGATGAAGTGGTGAATAGAAAGACCTTGCCCATCCAAAAATCTGTCTATGATATTTCGACCAAGGTTGAAAACTTATGGGACTCTTTGGATGAAAAATTTCAAACCACTTTGAAGATTGTTGAAGAATCCAAAGAGAAAAATAGTGATTGTAATCACAAGAGATGAAAAGAAGCTGAACATGCCTACTAAAGAGGTAAGGGCAAAGCTGTTGTAGTAGAGGAAGTTACGGAGTTTGACTCTGATGATGAAACTAAATGTAACATATGCCAATATGAACATCCAAAGGGATGTTGCCTTGTGGTGTCACACTTACAAAAGTCTCGAGTGTATGCATTAAATCTTCACCTAGCATGTAGGCAAGCTCTAAGAAGATTGCCTTATCCTCAAGGCAATCCAAGATAGTTCCACCAACAATAACAAGCTTACTACCAAAGTGGAACTCCTCCACAACCTTATGAATAATACCAATAGTGGTATCAACCATAATCATGGGAAATGCCACTACCAAGGTAGTAGTACCCTTATAAGCAACCAGATCCATACGAGTACTATGTTCAGCAACCCATCTCCCCTAGAGGTTCTACAAGTCGTGCATCATTCCAACATTACTATTACCCTCCAGAGTACCACCGAACACATTCACCATCTACTAGAGGGGAAAACCCACATATGTATCCTTATCATCCTCCACATCCCTCTACACCTACACTTCCACCTTCAACCTAATTATCTCCTGCTCTGTCTATGCAGGGTGAGACTCCTCCATAGCTATAATAATGAAATACTACAAGGGCTATACATTCACAACCAGTATTTCAACTAGGTGGTTCGGATAATCGATCAAGGAAAAAACCTTTCTTCCAACCCAGCAATCCTCTCTAGCTCTTACAACTTACTTTGCTTGATCGTCCTGCATCTCCATCCCCTTCATCCTCAGCATCAAACACCTTCAAGTGCCCTTCAAACCAAGTGCTGCTGAGGATCCACACTATAATGCTAACTCATGTTGTTTCTGAATGGATCAAGGTTGGCAATCTTCCTACAAAAGGATTTGACCCAAGAAGTCCACTCATCTATCTATAGATTGTTGGACAAAAGCCATGCAAAGCTCTTCTTGACTCTAGTTCTAGAGTTAACCTCATCTCCCATGACATGTACAAGGCTTGGAACCTCCCACCTCTTAAGAAGAGCAACATATATCTAGAATTAGTAAATTAGTTGATTACTATTCCTTTGGGATTAGTCGAGGACATTGTGACCACATTTTTTGGGTGGTCCTATCCTACTGATTTTCTGCTAATCAAGGTGCATAACCGTAAAAGTGACTTTCCCATCATCATGGGAAGGGCTTGGTTAAGCATGGTCTATGCATGAATGGATATAACGGACCTATGTCTCGAAATATCTAAGGAAAATGAGCTAGGAAAGATTGAGAAGAAGTGTATTCCATGCATTACGTACAACGATAATGAGTGAAATTCCATGCAAAAGATTTGGTCCATCAAGAGCACATATATTAAGGAATGTAATCAATGTGCATAAGAAATTAATATTCAACGATGTTTGTATGTAGTAGCCACAAAATAGGAAGGCACCCAGTGGCTGATAGCTGATTCTGATAATAGCACAATATGCATGGAACCAACTAAGAGTTTAACCTGTGCGTATGTTGAAGGCATGGACAAAATTAAACAAGTTCATTCCCAACTCTCTAATTAAGATGATGATACATATTGGGGAGAGTTGTAAATCCCTAATCACTTCAAGTAGGATTCCTTAAAACTAAAAACTTTACTGGTCAGTATGGAGTATGCAATTTTAAAGAATGGTAAATCGGTCATCATTAATGCCAAACTTGCTCTTGAACAAAAATAAAAGTTGTTGAAAGTAATGAATAAATGGTCAACAACCTTTGCTTGATCATATTTGAAGCTAATAGGAATTGATCCAAGGATATGCCAGAATCGCATCTATAGTGACTTGGCCATGAAGCCTAGAAGGCAGCCGCATAGGTGGCTAAACGCCAAATTAAAGTAAATCATCAAGGAGGAGATAGAGCAACTTCTCAAGGTGGGGTTCATCTATCCAATCGCGAATAGTGAGTGGATTAGCCCACTCATAATTGTACCAAAGAAGGATGGAAAATGGCGAG
The DNA here is from genome assembly GCA_015680685.1 of Gnetum montanum. NCBI lineage: Eukaryota > Viridiplantae > Streptophyta > Gnetopsida > Gnetales > Gnetaceae > Gnetum > Gnetum montanum. Next base: position 2,104,642 of record MNCI01013895.1, on the reverse strand, counting down.
TCTACATCAACTTTAGGCTGTTAAATATTACAACATTTAAGGATCACATTCCTTTGCCATTTGTGGATCAAGTATTAGACACCATATGTGGGCATTGTTATTATAGCTTTTTGGATGGTTATAGTGCCTATAACCAAATCCAAATTGTACACAAAGATTAGGACAAGACAACATTCACAAGTCCCTGGGGGACTTTTACATACTATAAGATGTCATTTGGCCTATCCAAGCCCCCTGCAATATTTCAATGCTTGATCTTGAGTATCTTTCAACAAAAAATAAGTAGTGGTGTTGAAGTCTTCATGGATGACTTCTTCACCTATGGAGCTACCTTTGATCAAGCCTTAGACCAACTTGAATAAGTGTTGAAGAGATGTGTTGAGACAAATTTATGGCTCAACTAGCAAAAGAGCCATCTCATGGTCTAAGAAGGCATTATGCTAGGGCACTGAATTTCACAAAAAGGGATTGAGGTAGAACCAAAAAAGATGAGGGTCATCCAAGGAATAACTTGCCAACCAGAGACTATTAAAGATGTTCGATCATTCCTTGGACACATTGGTTACTACTAGCATTTTATTGAGAATGTCTCTAAGATTACAAAGCCAATGGTAGAACTTACAAAGAAAGATACACCTTTCATTTGGACCAAGGAATGTGAACATGCATTCCAATAATTAAAGGAGAAACTCGTGGAAACACCAATCCTACGAGCACTAGATTGGTCCAAACCATTCCATATCATGACAGATGCATCTAACTATGCTTTGGGAGCAGTGCTCACACAAATGAATGATAAGAAACATCTATATTATATCCACTATGCAAGTTGAAGCATTGTGGGAGCATAGTTAAATTACACCATCATAGAAAAAGAATTAATAGAAATGGTGTACACATTAGAAAAGTTTAGGCACTATGTGCTAGGTTACAAAGTGTTTGTGCATACGAACCACAGTGCAATTTGCTTCCTCATGAATAAGTCGACGATGAGCCCTTGTGTCATACAGTGGCTTGTGATCTTGCAGGAATTTGATCTCACTATGGCAAATCAAAAAGGGATCAAGAATGTGGTCAGTAACCACATTTCTCATTTAATATGGGATAATAAAGAGTAGGAGAGCCCACTCTCTAATCAATGTCTAGACAAACTCCTCTTTACTAGAGCAATAAGTGAACAAACGCTTGAAAAAGCAACATGGTATAATGGCATCTTCACATATATTCTCACTCAAGAGATGCCACAAGACTTCGATTTTAGAAAAAAACAACAATTTTTTCATCAAGCCAAATACTTCATGAAAATCAACGGACACCTTTACAAGGTGTGTGTTGATGGCTTGATTCGTTGGTGTGTCCTTGACAAAGATTAACTACACATTCTCCAAGATGCTCATGAATGGCCTTGTAAAGGCCACTATGCAGGGAGACGCACGACCATAAAAATCCTAATGGAAAGATACTATTGGCCTATAATCTTTAGGAATGTCCACTAGTTTGTCAAGTCTTGTGAACGTTGTCAACATCATGGGGGGATGACTGCTAGCATGGAAGATCCTCAATAGTGGATTTAATCACTGGAACCTTTCAACATATGGGGCGTTAACTTCATGGGTCCCATCACACCCATGTCTAATAGGAAAGTGTATATTATAGTAGCAGTTGACTACTACACAAAATGGGCAGAAGCGATAGTTGTTACTGATTGTACATCATCCACTGTTGTCAACTTTATATAACAAAATATTGTGAATAGGTTTGGGGTGCCACATTCACTAATTTCTAATAATGGAACTCATTTCACAAGTCCCACATTTAGAAAATTAATGCAATTCTTGGGGGTAGAACATAAATTAACAACACCTTACCACCCCCAAGCCAATGATCAAGCAGAGGTAACCAAACAAGAGATTACAAAATACTAACGCAAACCATTAGCAAATATAGGAAGGATTGAAGTACAAAACTTAACGATGCTCTCTAGGCTTATTGTTCAACAGGGAAACTTCCTATTAGATATTCTTCCTATGAGTTACTGCATGGGAAACTTCCAACACTCCCAATTCAATTTGAGCTCCGTACACTCTCAACAGCTTGTGATCTAAACCTTGACCTAAGTTTAGCATAAAAGGAAAGATTGATCAATCTGAACATGCTAGAAAAAAATTGCTTAATGGCCCTATCCTTGAATGAGGTAAACAACGCATTCAACAAGCCGCATCATGACCTTACAATCAAGAAAGTAAAAGTTCAGCTAGGAGATAAGGTTCTTTACTAGAACCCCACACATGCACCCTAAAAGATAAAATTCCAAACATTGTGGGAGGGACCTTCTATAATTGATCAAACCTTTCTCTCTGGGGCCATGTTGTCTACAAACCTGATAGCCTAAATAAAAAGCAATTGGTCAATATCCAATAAGTGAAGATTTTCCTCAAATAAAGATAGGCTAGTGTAAATACCACCTCAACGAATGGACAACCATGTTCTATTTTTCATATCTCCTCCCTCCAACTCAGTCTTGGGGGAGATGGCCATCCGTGCTAACCATTACCATGGCCTCTCAGTTTTTCTACCTTTTGTTTTTCACATTTTTGATTTTACAAATCTTTGATCTTCAAATTTTTCTAATTTTATACCATTTTTAGTATCTTTAAACTTTCTTGATTATTTTACACTTTCTTATATATTTTACTTTATTTTGCTTTCTTTTGTTTAGGTATGATATTTTCTCATTTTTACTAATAAATTTTCTTTATTTTCACAGGACACAGTGTTGTTGTTGCTGTTTACTAATGATGGTTTGTGCTTAATGTGTGATTGTTGATGTCTGGTTTCTATTTTTGAATTCTAATGTTTGATGACTTTGACATGGTTTATTTTTCATGGAATAGGTAGTGATTCCACATCATCTACACATTCAATAAACACTATGGTTTTTCTTGTTCTGGAAATTTAAGACCCCTTTCATTAAAGAAACTTTTAACCAATTAGTGACCTTGGTAGTTCTGAAATTAGGAAGGATTCAAAGGTTTGTAAATAGTGTGACTTCAAGAGGACTTAATACTCTTTGTCTTGTTCTTCTTACTTGAGTGCTTGAGTTTTTTTCATGAACTTCTCACCATTCCACACCAACCATTGAAGGAAGTAAAAATAATGGTGTTGCATGGTATGGTTCTCATTTCCAAAAAAAAGAAAAAAAAACAAATAATAAAAAATGATTGGAATTCAAAGCAACACCCCTTCAACACAAATATTTTCTTGCATGATGTGGTTCCCATTTCAAACAAAATAATCATGGAAATTCAAAGCACATCCCTTGGACAAATAAAAGGGCTAAAAGAACTAGTTATGGAACTTGAATGACATGCACGTATGCTTGACAGTCCCCTCTAACTAAGGCCCTTTCTGTCACTTCCTACTTCTCTTTTCTTCTCTTTGTGAAATGATGGTGGTTTTGTGAAAGCACTCTTGTGTCTCATGCTGGTGGATTGGTCTTAGAGTGGTAATGCAAAGTCACTAAAAGTGGATGGTGTTTGGTCTAGACTAAGGATGGAACTTCTTGGGTTATTTTAACTGCAAATTCCACAAGGGACTCCTTATGACCTCAATTTGGAACTCCATTCCACCTTTTCTATCATCCATCTATGCTACCATAACTCACCTCACTACCAGGTTCTATGTTATGCTCTATGTCTTAGTCTGATGTGTTGGGATTCTTGAGTGGATTCTTTTGAGTTGGTCTTTAACTTGTCATGATCATTAAATTGGCTATGGGGCCCATAGACTCCTTTGTTGAGGTTATGCAAGCACAAAAATAGCATGATCCTGCTATGGGGAGGATCCACTTGCATAGCTCTTAGCTTGCTTAGTTAAGGTTCCTTACCTTTGACATCACTACAATCCTATCTTTCGCATTTTCCATTGCATAAATCGCTCAGTACTTCTTAATCTCTCATTGCATTCATCCATTAAATCAAAATTTCTCCATTTTTTCAAATTTATAAACTTCAACATCCTCTTCTTATGATTTCATATTATTCTTGGTCTTCTAAGCTTTCATTTGATCCCAATTTCATCGAAAAATTCCTTGTATTTTGAAAGTTTAACTAAAGTCAATAGAAGACAACAGTGGTGAATAGTTGTATCGATGAGGCCTCATCAACATAGCTGATCATGTTGACGAGGCCTCATAGACATAGTGTAGAAATACTACATATACCATCACACACTTTGGAATTTTTTGCAAATTGCTCATAACATAGGGAATTTTTTCAATTTTTCAAAGCCCAAAACCTTCCAGAGCTCATAACTTCCCAACCGTTTTTCCAAATCACTCCATTTTTTGATCCTGCACTTACCAGAGGTAAGATATTTATTGTGGGGGCCACAAAACTTAGGGTTTCTATTGAAAAATTGATGAAATTTTTTAGAAATTTTCCTAACTTCCCCAAAGGGTCAATAACCTTAACCATATATAAACATTAGCTTTGTTCCAAGTTAACCCTTCCAATAACCTTTGGGATGAATTATTCAGAATAACACATAAAATAAATGATAATTGGATTAATTAAATTAGCCATAATCACAACTTAGCCCAATGTAACTATCCTCAAGAGCTAAGGTATCAAAATTGTTTTAAGGTTATACAATGATTGGTAATCCATGGTCTTATTGTGATTACAAATGGCACCAAAACAAAAACATTCACAAGAAGAAGAACCCTCACAACCACAGAAGAAACGACCCAAAGCTAGAAGGGGATAGCAAGAATAAGGCCAAAAACTACCAAAGGCAACCCATGCGATGGGATCTCTTCGAGAGGAGCCCAAAGTGGAATCTGTTCAATAGATTCCAGAGGAAGAAGTGCGTACAAAATAATCCCAATGAGGAGAAGTGCCTAGACCCATGCCAAGGCTTGAGGTCACTCTGATTCAAGCCTACATAGACATCATCAAGTCTCTAGAAATCCAAAGATCAGTTCTTCAAGAGATAAACTTCAGGCCATTTTTGGAGAGAGCTCCAAAGGATGTCAAGTCATAATTGCAAGCCTCTCTCATGTGGCTAGTCATCACATCTAGTGGGGAATGGTACATGGAAAAGACATATCTCTTCTAGAGTAGTCAAAGGCTAGGGTCCATTATAAAAATTAAGGACATTCAAGTGTCCTACTCAGTAGAAGCTATTGCATAAGGAATGGGGTTACTAGAAATTGGAACATAGTTGGTAGAGATATCAACAAAAAGCAATCCTGAGGTAAAAAGGAAATGGACCCAACGATGCTACAGGGTGAACCGTAAGGAGTATGGTTCGCTCACACCAACAAAGCAAATATATTTCAAGATTGTAGCCTATCACCTTAATCTAATGGTGGGGCCAAGCAAGATGGCTACTTTCTCTACCCAAGCATGTGTTGCTCTAAGTGGGAAATTTCCTATTAACCTTCCATAGCTAATCTATTTGGAGAATGAGAAGCACTTCAAGGAGAATGAACATGGAAGGAAGACCTTGCCCTTTCCATGCCTCATCAAAAAACTTTGCAAAAGGGCAAACATTATTTGCTATTCTAATGATACTCTTAGGCATGCTCCCTTAGCCTCATGGGCAAAAATTATGAAAGACAAGATGCCAACAACCACTTAAGAAGAGGAGTTGGTGCTACCACCACCTACTTAGGAGACAACACTGGAGGCCCATGCAGTCCTTGAGCATCTACATCAAATCTAAGAACTACTGTTGAGCAAATAGTAGCAACAAGCAGGAACGAGTGGGATGGATCCATCTGTGTATCGACCAGAAATGAGTCACCTTAATGAGGTGGCCCAAACAGTTAGCCAGATGGAGAGAGGTGGTCCCATTTTCTCTACCCAAAGAATGTAGCTACCTTCGAGGTTGAATCCTAATGCTCAAGAGGTGACGGTGTTACTAGTAACATATGATTTATTCCCTAAAATCTCTGGGAATACCACCACCTTCTCGGTGAGGTTAGAGGAAGGCAAAGAGGCAACTGTCTTGGTGATGTAACACCAAGGGCAAGAGACAGCAGTAGAAGTGGTAGCTGATCATGTAGCTGAAGCACTAAATGCACCCATGGCGTTTGTACTAGACGTATCTACCCTTCAATATGTGCAGACATCTACAGGCACAATTAGTAAAAAATTGAATGCAATCTAACATGAACAATTACTGGAATGATTGGTAAGAACTAGGCAACCGACTCTAGACACCTTTGATCTCTCGGAGAACATCACTGCAACCCAGTTGAAACTGTTGAATGCAAGGGGCAGATGCATCATTTTGGAGGCGCAACTAGAAATGGCCCAAGATCAAAATCAACGCTTGGCTATGGAGGTTGATGAACTTCATGCTTGACTTTCAAAACAAGCAATCCTCAGCCCTAGCAATGACAAGAGATGAAGCTATCAAACAACTTCAAGAATAATTTCAAAAGGTTGAGGAGGAAGCAGTAATGACCATCTTCAAATAGTTCATAGTAGAAGCTAAAATGTATTTTATCAAAAAGGACTTGAATCATATGCACTAAGAGAATAATGCATTAACTATGCAAAATCATCACCTGCAAAATGTTGATGCTCAAAGATATCAAATGTAAGAATTCATTCATCAACATCCGGAGTAGCTTACCAGAGTCAACACCAAATTGAGGAAATTGGTCGTGGAGAATCGTAATCTATCCATGGAGGAGGTACATACCTTGTGCCAAAAGTCTACCATCAAGATCGCTGCTTTAAAGAACAAAGCCCTCAAATTTAAAAAAGTAAAGAATCACTACAGGACTAGGTTGGCTTGCAAAAAGAAGTGAATGAAAAATAAATTCAAATGATAAAGGCGAAGATAAATGAAGTCCTCCAGTAACTTTAGCAAGGAAGAGAGATGTGGTAGCCCATCCTTGATGGGATTGATGCCTACAACAAAGCAGAGATCTGCTTAAAGGAGTTGCAAATCGAGGAAATGACAAAGTACATGGAGTTGGCTAATCTTTGTTACACAAACCTGGCAATGCTAACAACTAGACAACTACAGTCAAAATTGGAGAAAGAAGTGGCTAGCTCATATATGCTATACGAGGCTGAGTTCAAGCACCAAAGGGACACCAAGTAGAAGCTTGAGACTACTAATTCTGAACTCGAAGTTCTCAGAGGGTAATTTAAAGATCAACGGTCTATCGCCGAGAACCTAGCCAACGAATGAATGATTACTAGAAGCTGAAGGACACTAATAGGGCATTCAACATTGAATGTAAATAGTTCACTACCCAATTTGTCAATGCTAAGGATTTGTTTCTAGTAATCCCGTGACCTTGGGATGTGCCCATTCCAACCCATATTGGGGAAGCTATGTGGACAATGCATGATCCTAGGAGTAAGGAGAAGAAAATCAAAGCATTATTGAATGCTTTCAGCCTCTCGCCTAAAGTTGTAGCAGTAGCAGGACAACCATAGCCACCTCAACCACCATCAGTATGTGAAGCTAGTGAAGGTCCCTTAGAGCCTTAGGAACCACCACCGCCTAGGATAATTTGATCTTCTCTAACAAGCTTCACACCATCAAGGAACGTGTTGTCCAATTGTCGAAGAGTTGTGTCATGGTGTTCAATTTTGTGTCCTGAACACCACCATTTTTGTAATGTGTTCATTTGTACACCTGGGCACTCCATTTTTTGTCAAGTCAACCATTTGTTTTGTTAAAGAAAAGTTAGTCAATAATCCCATACCTTCCCAATTTTGTAAAAGAACTCGAGGACAAGTTTTCACTCAGTCATGGGGGTATCATGAGTCATTGTTGGTTGGCTGCATCAATGAGGCCTTGTCGACATAATCGATTGCATCGACGAGGCCCCATCGATGTAGTGTCTATCCATCACCTATAAATACGTGCCTACGAGCCACATTTATGGCAATCTAGATTTCAATAGTAGCGAAGCTCTTGCATTTTTTCCATTCAAGAGTTAGAATTTTTCCCCCAGTGCCTACAGTAGGAGTTATTGAGTGTATAGATCATTATTTGGGCATTATTGTACCTGAGCACGACAATGTGTGTGGCAATAAAGATGAGATTTCTAATAAAATTTGTAGCACTTTAGATGGATTAGCTATTTTATTCATGCATTTATTATTTTTAATTATGTATTAAATGCTTTCAATTAGTTATTAAAATTTTTCAATTATTACATTAATGAGGTAATTAAGCAAGATAGAATACACACATAAGTATGACCACTTCGAGCATAACACGTATTCACTTGGTAATCCTAGCAACATTATTGCTTGGTACACCCAATTACATAGTGCTTGGTGGCCTAGTAGTGGATACGTGGGTTCAAGACATGTACGGAAAGTGGGAACAGATACTTATGTTAGGATTAGTAAAATGATTAGTTGATTAGTTAATTTATATTAGTTAATCAAATCTATTTTTATCCACAATTTAAGCACCCAACTATAAAACATACAAATGATAAAAATTGAATGCCTTAGTTACACTTAACCATACCAATGAACATCACAAGTGTAATTGGAAAGACAACGATTGATCTTAAGGCTAGATTCACTTCCTAAAAGGGTTAGTGTAGTAGAAACGATAAAGTCCATGGAATTCGACTGGATTGTGTGCAAACTCTTTGTGATTCATATGGTTGGGCGTAGGGGTACCTCACTACTCATCACCAATTATGTTTATTACTAGGAGTAATCAAGGCCTAACAACATCAATTATCATATGCCTCACTTTGACTAAACCATACATGACAAATCTACCACTAGTTCAAGTGGAAAAATAACATCTTGCAATTAATGCTTAACAATCTAGATGTCACAACTAGTCCCATCTACAAAGTTTGACCAGATTGTGTGTGAATGCTTGTGATTCGTATGGTTGGACATACGGGTACCTATTGCTCATTACTCATCTTTATTATTGTCCTTATTGAAGTGCTTAGGTACAATAGTGCTTGAATAAGGATCCATACACTCTTTGAATCCTACTACGAGCACTCAGAAAATATTCTAACTCTCAAATGGAAAAATTGCAAGTGCTTGGCTACAACTATGAAAAGATTGCCTTAAATGCAGTAGGTAGACATCCATTTATAGGCAGAGACAGGGTGCCATATCGATAGATACACGTCAACGTGTCAAACCTTATGTTGATGGGATCACATCAATGGGGTTCTATCACATCAATGACATCTAATGAATTATGATTCATTAAGCTCCAATATCAAACCTGTGATATCGGATCCACGATATCGGGTACGTGATATTATGGCTTGGCTAGCGAAATCAGATACACGATATCATGACTCCTATGTGGACCTATAAATACACATGTAGGTGGACGGAGGAAGGTAGTAGTTTAGTTAGAAGTTAGTTTTCATTTTTAATTCTTCTCAACCCTTTCTCCTAGTGCATGCCCGTAGTGTGATGATTGTAATTTTACAGCACCTTTATTTGAGTGTGACGTACTTGGACATGCACATGACCGGAAATAAAGATCGAGATTGCTTCATCATTGTAGCATTCACTTAGTTTAATTATTTAATTATTATTTATTGCTTTCTTAATTAATACTTCTTTACCCTCAACTCCTATCCCTATTCTTAAATGTNTAATTAATACTTCTTTACCCTCAACTCCTATCCCTATTCTTAAATGTAGAATGAGTACGAGTTAATCACGAGCATTTAAGTGTGACTATTTGGTATCCTAGTAGCATACCTAGGATATGCGCTTGATAATCCCAATAGTAGTCATACACGAGGTCCAAGATGTGTATGGATGATTAAGGAATGGATGCTCATCGCACTTAGGCTAGTTTAGATTCTCTCCTCCTATGTTCTATTAGCTTAACTCTCTTTCCCTTTTCCTCCTAACTTAATTAAAGTTACTTTCTATTGCCTCTAGGAGTAACACTAATTTAGGACTACATCATACACCTTACTATAGACTAAACCATACGTGACAAAGCAAATACTAGTTTAGGTGGCAAGACAACAAACTATGATCAACTAGTAACTATCTAGATACCACAACTAGCTTGTCTACGAAGTTTGACTAGATTGTGCGTGAAACACTCGTATTCATATGGTTGAGTATAGGGGTACCTTGCCACTTATCATTAGCGTCGTTGCTGGGGACGGTGCTAGTTATTTAGATTAGTTATATCATACAAGATGGCTATAACAAAGTATTCACGATATATCTCTTAGAAAAGAACTTGATTTCAATTAAGTCACACACAAATTCACAACTATGTCTCTCTTACAAGACTATGATAACGCAACAACTAGTAAGGTAATTCATTGGAGAACCAACAAATTATATGATGATGAAGAAAAAGTTTGGAGTACTCAATCTGATGTACAGGTCTCCTATGTACAGCAACAAAGACAACATCATCCCAACTCACAAATTCATAACCTACCTAGTGATGATGAACCCTTGTTAGCCACTAAGAGCCTAATGCATATACAAGAGGCTATTCGAATATCCCGTAGGCCTCATAAGGAAAGCTGTCTACCTAGGATTGATTTAAACAACTTTTCCAAGTTCTCAGGAGACTATGATTTAGATCTACAACATCATTTACAAGTCTTTCATGATGCCTGTGTATGGAACAACATTGATAATGGGTGGCAAAAACTTAAGCTCTTTCCCACGACACTTGTTGGCCAAGCAAAATTATGGTATAGGTCTTTAAAACCAAAATCAATTTGATGTTCGCCAACAATGGTAGAACTCTTCAACGAAAGATATCAAACCTATGCAAGAGTGTCAGCCTTGAGGAGACAAATCCAAGAATGGAAACAAGCACAATATGAACCCCTGGACATGACCTTAGAAAGATATTATGTACTATTAAATAATTGCCCAGGCCATGGGTTCTTCGAGGAGAGGCTAATATACCATATTATAGATAAGCTCTGTAATGAAACAAGGGAAACCTTAGGGATGTATGCCCTAGGTCAACTATATGAACTATGAACCCATCAATTCCAAGAGCTTATTAAGCAGCTAGCAAAAGAAGAAGGAGAAATGGCTAAATGGGAGAATGTTGAAAAATCTCAATGGGACCAATTCTTAAATCAACAAGGATCCATAGTTAGAAAGAGGAAAAATCAACTCACCTCAAGGAGGTGGAACCATCTTTGCCAATATTACAATCACTAGACGAAATTGAGGTAAAGATCAATAAGATGACGGAGTGGATACATGGAAAATGTGGAGAATATGCAAACATTATTGGAGGTAGAGTCATGATGAAACAAGAAACATGATGGAATACCACTAGAAAATCGAAGAGAAGGGTTTAAGAGAATAAGAACTCAACTACCAATCATATGTATCAATGTGACATTTGCTTGTATGATCATCCCAAAGGCCAATGCCCAATCTTGTTACATTTACATGAGCATTGGGAAAGAATGTTACATCTAGAGTTCGTACAGAAATACTATGTTTGATCATAGTGGCAATAGTCCCAATCATGGGGGAGGCCACCCCCAAACTAGTTACACCCTTCCTATCATCTAAACCCAAGTGCTTATCAAGTCCAACAGCCTGTTTTCCCAACCGGGTCAACATCCTCTATCTCACCACATTATTATCATTCTCCTCAATACCATCAACCCATATCCTCGCCAACAGGACCACCACCTTGGGGACCTTACACTTCTCCTCAATTTCAACATTCTCATCCTTCACCTACTTCTATATTGCCACCAATTATACTCGAAGGATTTGTACCACAGCATCAATCCACGAACATTACTTGTGCTTCTACTATCAACAGTAGTGGAAACCCTCCACAACATAGAAGGCATCCCTTTTTTAGACATAATCATAGAAAGGGACAACATAATTTTGAGACCACTGCATTTTCCAACTCAACACAAGTCCAACACGGTGCTGCATCTTTCTCCTCGAATCCAACCTTATCAGGGCCATCAATCAAAACTCCAACAACCATGTGGCCCAATGAATATAGCCACATAGGGAGACATATTAATCCTTGCATACCATCTTACAGTCGCAAGTGCTATAGTGGGTCAACTCCTTATAAATTAACCACATCTTATAACTTGCCCCACTATGTCAACTTTAATCAAGTGTGTGAACCCTAATGGGGTAAGTATGACTGGGTCTCAATCTTTCCAACATACAAGGATCCCAACCTTTCATTTATTAATCCTAGCTATGCTAAATAGTTTAGTTATTTGGGGGGAGAGAGGGGGGTGTGGTATCCTCCATTCTAACAAGTAGGATTAATAAATATTTTTCCTTTTCTTTAATTTTACAATTTTTTGTTTTCCAGTTTTTCATCTTTCACATTATTGTTTTATCGTTTTGTTTTATCTTTTTATGGGTAATCTCATCTATGAATAAAACACTCATGTGACTCATTGGTTGAGGTGTTGTTCTATGCTATCAAGTCTTAGGTGACTAATTACTTGGACAGCGAGCCCATCACATCCACCCACCCATTCTATTAATAAGAGGTTCTACTCTAGGTACGATGATATTCTTGACATCATTAAAACTTAAAATAATGTTGTGCTCATTATGCCTAGAGCAACAAATGATGGACTAGGAGGAAATGTCCAGGGTGTGACATCAAGGGGATTTGTGGATTCTCTTTGGTGACATTTGTAGGTGCTATCATGCAGTCTAGTTGTACTCAGATCCTTGTAGATCTAACGCAAAATGGAAGTAAGAGTAATAAAGGCACTCATCAAAAAAAATCCAATGCTATTCTAAGGGATCCCACTAGAAAGACATGCACCCATGCCTGAAGGTAGGTGGCTTCCCTGGATTCAGCATTCAAAAGAGAGAGAGAGAGAGAGAGAGAGAGAGAGAAGTGTCACACAAAAATTTGAATCACTCCTCCCTTGAACAAAACACCAAGTGATCATATGCCTTACTATCATGATTCCCTTATGAATGTCCATCATGGGATGAAATGATGTGATGTCATTGATCAGAGGAATGGACTTGGTCTTGATTTTGGAGTGACAAGCTAATGACACATTAAGCATGGCCTACACACAAGATTCATTGTATCTTGAGTCAGTTCTCTCATGTCCTAATCTCTGCAATCCCTTCTATGACTCGTTTCATCTCGCTGTTCAAGCATTTGCGACTTGTGTCTTGTGTAGCATAAAAATTCATACCTCATTACAATGGTATCTACATGTGTGTGTTTTGTGAAATTGGTGTGGATTACATTTCACCCTCTAGTGCCTACGGACATCTTTAGGGTGGTTACATAAGGGCATCATAGGTAGGAACCTGCATTGGGGAGGACCCACTTGCGTAACCCTTGTAATTCCCATCATATCACCATCACATCATTTTATACCCTCCGACTACTACATTCTTTCCCTTATCATCCTTCCAATTCAACCGTTCCTATGTACCAAAACACGTCCTTTTTCCTCATACTCTTCATGACTTTTATTGTCAGATTCTACACCATTATACATTTTGTGCCTTTAGGTCTATTCAGTATTACCCTAGACCTTTTACATTGACCTCAAGTCCTTCATTTTCTACCTTAGAATTTTAGAAATTTATCAATTTTTCTAAGTACCCTATTTTCAATAGGCCACGATATCGGGTACCCGATATCAGGTCAGATGTGATATCGGGTACGCGATATTGTATTAACAAAAACTATATATTTGGACCCCCCCCCCACATACATCAACATCATTCTCAACTATTCATGTGAGGGAGTTTTTCAAATTTTCTTCCATGAATTGTGACTTGCGCACCTCTTGGTTAACCAACCATAACTCACTCGCTAGCGCTTCAATTCTCATTCTGATCAAACCTACCTAAACCTGGAGTGTTCAGCTTAGTTGTGGGGGAAGGGTACACTCCAAATCGTGGATAAATTTTTCGAAATTCATCATCACCTGAAGGATACTATAAAGGGTAATTGATTATAAAAATGATAAACATATTGCCAAAAACAATCTTATCTCCTCACCTACATTGGGAAATGAAATATTAAAGCCACCTAATCAAATTGGGCCCAATATTAAAACTTTTAGGGGACATTTTCACAAAATTTGTTAACTCTGAATCACACAGAATAAGAAAATGAACTCATTAAGGCAAGAAGTAAGGTATAACTCAACTTTTATAAGCAACCTTACTAATGATTGGCCCTGTGTGATTGCAGATGGTCCCTAAATGTGAACAACAAGAAGGACCCTCTCAAGGTGTGTCCAAGAGACCAAGGAGACACAAAGGCCAGGCATCTCTTGAGCAACATGCAGAGTAGGAGGCACAATCGTTTAGCATCCATCAAGAGCCTCCTACTACTGTAAAATCGGGATAGGTGGAAGCAGGAGCTGCTAAAGCGCCTGAACAGGGACAACATCTCCCATTGTCCCTAGAGTGTGTTCAAGCCATCCATGAAAGGTCCACATCAGCAACCATGATTATGGAATTAAACTTTGGACCTTTCACAAAGTTCGCTCCTGAGGTCGTTAAGGACCAACTCAAAAGGTCTCCATTATGGCCCATCCTCTCTGAAAGTGGTGCCTGGTACTTAGGAGAAACATACCAAATAATAAAGAAGAAGGCATCATAGTTGACATTGGTGGTGTGTCTATAGATTTTTCCACCAAGGCCATTTTGGAAGTGTTAAACCTTCTGAATAGAAGGCCAAAAGTTGCTCACCTGCCCGCTCACTCCGACACTGATGCGCAAAGAATTTGGTTGAAAAGGACGTACGGCAAGGAGGACAAGACATATGGAGAGTTGACGTTGGAAGAAGAATATATTTCAAGATTGGCACTTATCACATCTTCCCCATGAAAGGATTAAACAGAATCTCAACGTATGTAGCAAGAGGAAGTGCGATATTGATGGGTAAGGTTAATGCTAACTTTCCCCATCTGTCTCTCATGGAGATCTTGAGGCGGTTTGAAGAATGCAAGACAAGGAAGTTTGTGTTGCCCTTCCCTTGTCTCATCATGAAGCTATGTAGGCATGCTAGAATTCTTGGGGTACACCAATGACATCCCCAGAAGAGCCCAAAATGCTTCGTTTGCTAAGTTACTAAAGCCACCAGCCCCAAGGAAGAGTGTTAGTGAGACGTTGGAGCCAGAACAAGAATAGAAAGTGGGGCCCACTACAACTCAAACTGCAAGGCCTAGCCAACTCCCAAGTACAAGGCCCAGTCAACAGCAAGAAGCAGGGCCCAACACGAGCCAGTGAGACCAACTGCCACCACTATCACAGGATTATCAATCGTCAATGAGCCATCTTAAGGCCATCACTGAGATGGTCAATTAGGGAAGTTGTGATGATGCCAATCTCTTCCATGTCATCAACGACACTGTACGACCCATAGTTTCTATAGATTGTACACAGGGTGAAGCGTCCATCCAGATAGGAGGAGGGAAGACACATTGGTCACAATAGATTTTAGGGAATGTTGCATCCTTTCAGGTGCAACTAGAGACTGGTGAAGGGGCCATAGTAGTGGTCATGTAGCACCAAGATGCAACGAAGCTACATAAGTGGTCACGAACCACATCAAGGGATCCTTCAATGTCTCTATTGTGCCACCAGTGGATTTCATAGGAACACACGATGCTCAAACTCTGGCCGGTCTCTCAATGATTCTTGTGGAGCATGAGGATGTTCTTGATTGGTTGTTGCAGACAGGACAAGTAATGACGTCCTTGTTCGACATCCCACAAGATGTCACAGTAATGCAATCAAACCTCATCTCTACCAAAGGAAAGCTGGTCATGGCAGAGATCAGGGCCGAGCATGCAGAGGCAGAGTTGGCAAGACTTCAAGAAAGGCTTGTTACCCTACAAGCTGCACAAAGGGATCCATCTCAATTCATTCCCATAGACCAACTGGATACTTTCAGGATAGAGCAGCTCAATAAACTATCAGTGGATAATAAAAGAGTGGCGAAGGAGAAGGAGAACATCGATTGGGATGCTTCCAAGGCACAAGCACAAACATACGTGCACACCAAAGCACTCAAGGCCCTATAGGAAGAGAATAAACAGCTCGCTATAGATAATCTTTGATTAACCATTGTGGAGAAACAGAAGAATGTTCTCGAAGAAAATTTTTAGTAGTTACGAGAACAGTTGGTCAGGGTCAACCAAGACATAAATTTCTTGGCCAGAGAGAATTGAACCCTCTCAATGGAGGAGGTATGTGCAATCCATCAGAAGATGGCCATTGAAATAAGCGTGTGGCAAAATGAGGCCAAACGACATGAAAAAGTAAAAAGTCATTTCAGAGACTAGGTGGGGATGTACAAGCAAGTCATTGAGAACAAGATCCATATGGCCAAGGCCCACATTAACACCTTCAGTGCTCAGCACACTGATTGGTGGGCCATATTGGACACATATGCATTCACCCACCAAGCATTGCTCAAAAATTGGGACCTGCAGATCCAAGATCTTACAGAGTACATGGAATTGGCAAACCTATAGTATGCCAATCTAGCCATGTTAACAGCAAGATACCCAAGGACAAAGCTGGAGAAGTAGGAAGCTACCACCTACGCCAAATACAAACTAGAATTTGCGAAACATAAGAAGACATTGCAAAGGCTAGAAGTTGCAAATTCTAAGTTGAAGGTGGTCAAGGCTAGCTACCAGGGGCAGAAAGATGTTGCAACGGACTTGGCTCGATGACTTACAGATTACTAAGACTACAAAGATAAAGCCAAAGCCTACGAGGCAGAATGGCGGTTGTTTGTGGCTTGGTACGTCAAAGTAAATAAGATGTTTCCACAACTGCCATGTCCATGGGAAGTGCTGACTCCATCAAACATTGGAGCATTAGCATGGATGGCACAGGATCCCCGAACCAAAGAGGAAAAGCTCCAGGCACTCCTTTAGAGCCACCAAATCCCAGAACCTAGAGCACAAGACAAGGGGAAGTGACCCATGGAGGAGCCATCGCCACCTGGAACCACATGACTTCTAATAAAATTTTGCAATTTTGAAATTTTGTGTTCCTGTCCCAATTTTGTTCTATTCAATTCTCCAATGTGGCATGAATAATTCCTAGTCAGTCAGTAATCTCATACCTATCCACTATGTAATCAATGGGGCTTGTTCTCATTTTATGCAACTCGAGGACGAGTTTTCATTCAGTCATGGGGGTATGATGAATCATGATTCATTAGGCTCTGATATTGGACCCGCAATATCAGATCCATGATATCGGGTACGTGATATTGCAGCCTGGCTAGCAATATCGGATACACGATATTGTGACTCTTATGTGGGCCTATAAATACACATGTAGGCGCACGAGGGAGGTAGTAGTTTAGTTAGAAGTTAGTTTTTATTTTTAATTCTTCTCAACGCTTTCTCCCAGTGCATGCCCGCAGTGTGATGATTGTAATTGTATGACACCTTTATTCGAGTGTGATGTACTTGGACACACACATGACCGGAAATAAAGATCGATATTACTTCATCATTGCAGCATTCACTTAGTTTAATTATTTATTTGTTATTTATTGCTTGCTTAATTAATACTTTTTTACCCTCAACTCCTATCCTTGTTCTTAAACGCGGAATGAGTATGACTTAATCAAGAGCATTTAAGTGTGACTACTTGGTATCCCTGTAGCGTACCTAGGATATGCACTTGGTAATCCCAGTAGTAGTCATACACGAGGTCCAAGATGTGTGTGGATGATTAAGGAACGGATGCTCATTGCACTTAGGCTAGTTTAGATTCTCTCCCCCTATGTCCTATTAGCTTAACTCTATGTCCCTTTTCCTCCTAACTTAATTAAAGTTACTTTCTATTGCCTCTAGAAGTAGCACTAATTTAGGACTGCATCATACACCTCACTTTGGACTAGACCATATGTGATAAAGCAAATACTAGTCCAGGTAGGAAGACAACAACCTGCGATCAATGAGTAACTATCTAGATACCACAACTAGCCCATCTGCGGAGTTTGACCAGATCGTGCATGAAACACTTGTATTTGTATGGTTTGAGTGTAGGGGTACCTTGCCACTCATTAACATCCTATTGACATGGCCCAATAATGTAACTCATTAGCTTGCTTGTTAAGTAAGAAGCCACATGCATTTATTGTGATGGAAATTAATAGAATTGCATTGCTTGATCGTTTGTCCTTGTTTGGCAAGGGCTTGGGAGTCACTTTATGTTCTATTGTTTTTGTCATGATGGCATGAGATGTGTGGTTGATTTTCTACTTTGTTGTGATGATGGTTTCTCCCAGAACAAACATTAAACAAATGTCCTTCATGATGAAAAAAATAACAAGAATTAGAAAGATTATAATATGTACTTGGTTGAATATAAGTTTTCTCACCCATCTACTTATAATACCAATTCCTTTTTATGGTTAAGAAGATTGATTTCAACAAAAAATGTCTATGAAAAACAAATGTTATAGCAATAGACTCCATAGACTTAAAGGAACTAAGGCGACCAATAATTTCTTGCTTACCTTTTTGAAAAATCAACAAAAAATTAAATAGCTAATCAAAACATAGAACTTTAAAATATTTTTTACAATGGATATCAAAATTTGAAGTCCACATATGAATGATTAGCACTACATATTTATGTATGGATAACCCCATATTTAGGACATGTTGCATCATCAAATCATTATTTAACTTAACAAGTAGAAAAAAATGAAAATAATACCTAATATGAATAACTTGAATATAATGCTTTTTCATGACATCATTTAGCTATGAAGTTTATGGGCAAGAAGAAGTAGTTTGATGAATAATGTTTACAAGTAATGTTAGCTATCAAAAATTCTTGTAAGATTTATTAGACTATATAATTATTATTAAACATATTTGATGTATCTCAAAAATATATAGGTAAATGTATCTCTTACAAGTGCTTGTTTAAGTCTTAAGACCTAGGTTTGAGCTTGCAGCTACTCAAAAGAGATTAGGCTTTCACTCATCTATTACCCTCATAGGACCCCTTGGTAGGATGAGCATTGAGCTTGTGGGTGATTATCTTTTTTATATTTTACAAATTGATTGATTTATGAGAAGCTTTTTAATTTAAAATGGTGTTAATTTGGGGTAATAGCACCCAAGGGTGCAGGGCAATGATTATGGGTTGTAGTACTAGACAATTTCCATTTCATCATCATCAGTATCCTAGCCTTGTCCCAACAAAATAAAGTTGGCTACATGAATTCTTTTTTTTTTTCATTTACCTTTATAAAAAACTATATCTTTGCTTACCATATGTCGATTTCCTCTTCATTAAAATTTAAAAAAAAAAAAAAGAAATCCAAAAGGAAAAATGGGAGGAATTTGGCCTATCATAATCACATCCACACGATTAAGATCAAACTGCATCTTACTTTGGAAGCAAGCCACCGAAAGAATAATCCAACATACGTCTACTCTATTCTCAGTACCAACATCTGGAATCATCCAAACCGGGACCCTCGAAAAGCCGCGCAAAACACCCTTTTATATCCAAAGTGCGTGCCATCAGCGGTTTTCTGCCTCAGATCAAATCTAAATCTCCATCTGTCCCTCACAGAACCGCAATTTCTTCGCAGAAATCTCAGAATCTTATACTGGATTCTTTCTTCGTCGCTAGTCGCAGAGTTTCTTCGATCTGAATCAACTCCTGCAGCAGCAATGGCGCCGGCGCCTGCAACAATTCCGATCTCAACAGCACCATCGGCAAAAGCAGCAACAACAACAGCAGTATCATCTTCATCGACGAATACCGCTGCTGTGACTACGGATTTATCGTCGTCATCTTCATCGTCGTCGTCGATTCATAGAATCGCAGAAACGGTGAAATCCGTGTTCTCGAATAGCCGCCCGTGGGGCGATCTGATCGGGACCGGGAACGCAGATTCGTTTTCGCGCCCTCACTCGATGGCGGAGGCCACGACACGCGCTCGCTCCAATTTCGCGTATTTCCACGGCAACTACGCGGCGGTCACGGCCGCCGGGATTCTCCTGAGTTTCCTGTCGCAGCCGTGGACTCTGCTCGTCGTTTTGGCCGTCGGCGTGGCCTGGGGCCTCCTCTTTTTCTGGCGAAGGGAGCCGCTCGTCTTGTTCGATCGCCAGTTCTCCGATCAGTCCGTGCTCACCGGATTGTTGCTCCTGACGGCGCTCGCCGTGTTTTTCTCCAACGCGTTCTGGAACGTCTTCTCCGGCGCCGCGATCGGACTTTTCTTCTGCGTTTTGCATGCGCTGTTCCGTAACACGGACGATGTGTTCATCGACGAGGAAGCTGCTGCCAACGGCGGAATCGTCGCCAATGCGTACTCTCCGATTCCCACACGGCGTGGTTAGGGTTTCTAGGGTTTCAGGTTTGGTCAATTTTTGTTACCTGTTCTTGTTGTCTGGAGTATTTATCTTATTTTTTTCGAAAGCAAGGAAATCCTGGTTCCGTCCAAGTATTTATGTTTTTCATGGTCTGAAAGACGAGAAATTTGAATTCCCCGTGGTTAAGTTATGGTGTTTGTGGTGGCAAATTGAGTTGTTTGTTTTTCTCTGTGTAAGAGTTGGCCTCTTAAACGCCCAAGTTCTGGAATGTTGTATTACAGTTTGATTTGTGTTTAAAAAGAGGAAAGACTTTTTTCCGATGTAAAATTATGCTGGTATCTTCATTTATTCGTTTAATGGAATGAATGAGCTTTGTATTAACGCTAGTCTAGCAGACAGTTGTAAGGTATTTTCTAGGAATTGTGCAAAGAATAAAGCGTTATCAAAGATGATCAGAAATTGTTTAAAGAAATGTGAACCCATTGGCCCCGAGAATATGAAATCCCGGAATTGATTTATTGAGAACCGAAATGTTACCTTCTTTATGGAAAATATTTTAGGTCGAAAAAAATCAAAACAAAATTTTGGGGTGGTTGTTAGTATATATATACATGTTAATATCCTTCTACATGATCACCATTACATACCCATAATAATTCTCATTGTTAATTAATTTCTGTGAAAAAGTGTCTCTTAGCACAGCCTTATATAACCATAATTATTTATTTTCCGTGAGAAATTCTAGCCATTCCTGGCGAAAACGTTAGGTCAAGAAAACATTTGTCGGATTTTGATTACTGATACTCAAAGCGGGAAATTTTAATTTAGTATAACAAGAATCTTAATTCCGTGGTTAAGTTATGATTTTTATGGATGGCAAATTGGATTGTTTCGTTTGTTTTCTTTTGTACAAGAGTTGGTTGGCTCCCGAGCCCCCGAAGTTGTGTAATGATGTAGTACAGTTTGATTTGGAGGGATGAAACATCATTTCAGTCTCAGCGTTATTAAATTCAATAAAAGTGGGATTTTCTCAATAATTAAATTAGATAAGCTGACATTTCAGTCTCAGCATTGAAGATGAATACAACATTTTTAAGGAATATTTTGCATTGGAGTACACTACACATAGAATATTATATTACAGTTGTAAATTAGGAGATTTGTGCCAAATGTTACCAAGAACACTTGTTAATTTTCTAATGATGTTTTCAAAAGTCACAGATATGTATATTTTTACTGTACAATAGATCAAATGGACCAAATAAATTTCAGTTCGAGTCTAAGTTATTATTTGACGGTCCAAATTATTCCTCTTGCCTTTCTGGGCTACTTGTCATAAAATTTCAACGACCAAATACTTTCTGGTATTACAATCTTGCATAACACATTATTTAAAAATAAAAACTGACAAATAAATTTTCCATTATCGCATTCTTAAACCCACGTTAATCTAAAATGATACCTTGTGTTGCATAGAAGTGCATATGCAATTGATACAAAAATTTGTTCACAAAACATTGCAATAGATGACTGTTAAACTTTAAGGTACGAAAATGATCAGCATGATTTTTAGTAGTGAGGGAAAGAAATATGCCCACGAATATATAGATTTAAATATGTTTGTAGGCTTTGTACACAGCATCGCATTAATAGAGGTCTTAAGCTTTGGCCATTGTGTCATTGTTAAATTTTTTTGAAGTATTGGCCATAAAATTAGTCACAGAAGCATTGACATTATTCTGAAGGAGCTGTTTAGCATGGAACAAGTATTTTAGGGCTTTCATTAAAAGCAATTATAACGTGCAGAGGTGTTTGCTTCCCCGTATATGATGCAACTGAAAAAGCAAAGAAGTACCCTCACACGGGTATATGGAATGAAATATGTTTGTGCACACTGTACAGCACTGCATTGACGGGTCTAAAAGTTTTTATGGTGCGTAACTTCATTTCTGTTGGTCCCATTGCCAACCTTGTTGAAGAATTTGGCAATAAAAATAATCACAAATAACTAAATAAGCATATACATGATTTTTATGGAGCTGTTTAGCATGGAACAAGATCGTTTTATTGAAATCAGTCTTTTAGACGGAGACGTGTTTCCTTCCAGTTATAGGATTCCATTAAAAGTATAACGCTGGTTGTAAAAGCTGCAGTTAATTCTGAGTCTGTAAAACAACCCATTTAAAATCAGATTGATACTCATCGGTGAATAAATATAAATTTAGTGTGGTCGGCCATGCAGAAATAGAAATTTTGTTTTTAATTTTTGTCAATTTGTATCTGATTTGTAACATGTTTTAATGCAATTGTTCGGATCTGATGAAGTCTGTGATAAAGGTCTCCGAACGAGTTTTCAATCTATGCTATGCAAGGAAAGAAGATCCCAGTCTTTAATTGAAGTTCAAATCTTATTTTTGTTATAATAATTTATTTTGCTTGCCAAAGAAATCCTATATTTAATATGTGAATAATGAGGTTGCAGAAACAAATGCGTGCGAGCTGGGAAAATGTTCAAGACCGCGAGAAGAATTAAATTATGCCAATGCTTCCCATGTATGTTGATGAAAGAGAGGATGAAAAATTTACCTTGCACAGTAATTTCTTCCTATGCCATATCACTGCAAATGCATTCTTCCATTGAAAACGTTAAAAAAATGGGTCATTTATGTGAGGAGCACCCTGCAACCAAGGATGCCTAAGACAATCTGCTGCAGTGGGCCTCTTTTCTGGATCATAGTAAAAAAGAGGCAGTAGAAATTCCGTCAATTCAGTTGCCTCACTCACTGCCATATCATACTTTTGAACAAGAACATCTTTCAGATACCAGAAATTTAGCTTTTTAATCCTCTTCAGTTGACCCTCATTGTTAAAAAAGTCACGTGAACGCATCCCTCCTAAGGCAATCTGAAAACCAAGAGATCAAGATAGTTAGGAAAAGAGCTAGAACTGCTCATTGTTTTGCAGTTTCTAATACATCCTCAATCTTTAGGTGTTCATGTATTTGTTTTGGAAATCAGATTAGGATCTAAGAACATCAAGATTTATCACTTGGGTTGTCAAATGGGCCCACAAGATGAGCATAAGATTAAACTTCTTTTGGAGTGGCCGTGGCCAGATTTAAGCTCAGGTTCTGCTATCTAAAAACAAACACCTTACTATAACTTCAAGAAATACCTTATATCACTCCAAATAATAGCCTGTGCATTTATAAAAAGACTGAAGAAAATATAAAAAATACTAGACCTGCGCATTTGTAAAGACTATAAAAAAATATAAAAAATTGATTATAATAAAAAAACATACAAAATGCTAAACCAAGCTAGAAATAACTCTCTAACCAGACACAGAATTCTTTCTCAATGTTAAATAAGTTAATGCTTCCATTGTTTTATTTTTTAAAGGTAATTGTAAAATCGTGGGGTTAATAGCAATAATTAAAGTGATTGAAGTAATTCCCAAAAGCACAATAACAGATAAAATTTCGTGTCCTGGCGAAATCTTTTACTTCAATCTACGGAATGCTTACTTTTTCGGGAATTCGACCCAGTAGCTCTATCATCAGGGCAAGATGATCCTGAAGGACAAAATACCAACATCATAAACAATGACAAAAGTTCAGGGAATCATGCAACAGATTAACATAAAAAAGATAAATTAAATTTCAAGAATAATAAAGGGTCCTGCCTCATCTTTGCTGAAGTGGTAGCCTTTTTGAGGTTCAAAGAGAAGTTCACCAGTAGCAAGCTCAAACACAAGGCATGCAAATGACCACATATCTACAGGCGTGGAGTAAGGGGCTCCAATAATAACCTCTGGAGATCTGTAATGTCTTGTTTGGATGCTACCTGTAAGAGGACTATCAAACTGATAAGACGTTCCCAGGTCGATTATTTTACATCTGCAATCTATTTTCCTCAACCATTTTTGTCTTTCTTTGTAGCCATGATTACTAAGGGCTGGAAAAAGGGTGGGTAACACAAATTCATTTATTTCTGCATTTTCATCTGGAACTTCCACAATAACTTTTTCTGCTGCATATTCCTCTGAACTGCGAGTATCACTTTCCTCTGGTTTAGTTTTAGCTTGCTTCTTCAACTTTCTCTTGAGTCTTTTCTTCTGGCTCTTGGTCAATCCAGAAGTATCCGTGACTGTATCTTTATTGTCAGGTAGGGAAGCATTGTGGGCATTTTGTTTAGGACTCAAAGTCTCAACGTATCTTTCAGGAAGCTGGGGAGGTACTGGAAATCTTGGTGGATCCAATGGAGTTTCAATGGGCTTCACAAGAGCAATGTTTTCCAGTTTTAAATCACAGTGAATAATTGAAAGTTCCCGATGTAAATAATCCAGTCCTACCAAGATGTTGTAACAAATGTTTTTGACCAGGAACATTGGAAGCCCTCCGTAGTTTGTAAGTTTAATGAGGGTCAGTAAATTATCCCCAAGAAATTCTAGGACCATACAAAAATGCAGTCCATTGGGTCCCCTGAATTTGAACCACTCAAGTAATTTTAAAACACACTTTTCATCTCTGGGATCTCCTTCTCGGATCAGCTCAAGAATGCCGATCTCATACTCTGCTGCATCAACATATGTTGTGTCCCCTTTTTGGATTTTGAGGGCAACGTATCTCTGCATTATGTGAGGATAAGATGATAATTTAAGGAAATATAAAATGTATAGTTTGACAAATAAAACAATAATGAAATTTGAAGTGCACTGCAACTAAGATCCCAATATTTTGAATGTTCCTCTGCTTCTATGCCTATTAATAGTTCAAATAATAAATAACTTGAATTAGCAATGCATTTGATCCTGTTATTTTTTTTCAAAAAAAGGGCTCTTGCAGTACGAATGCTCCAAGCAGAAACAAAATTGTCCATGTACGCTGGTACTAGGCATAAGTAAAGACCTTCACAAATCTTTTTACAATTATTCAGCCATAAATGCAAACTTCGTTAGGGAATGACCGAATTTTGTGGAGGTCTTGCTTTGCGAGATAAGAGATATGAATATACTCTGATCATTTGTTGGGAATTCTACCTCTGAATATGGTGTGGTAAGGTAAAATAATGAAAGCTACATTCACCTCCTCATTTTGAACGTAGAAGTTGATTTTCATCAATTTTTGAAAATAATCAATCTAGATTCCAGCGCTGATAAAAACAAGAAGAATGCCAAAAAGATAATTCATGTGGCCTGTATCAATTTGTTTGGCGAAGGTTAGGATAATGATAAAAACAACAATCATCAGTCACTTTTATCACTTAAAAAATGGGTTAGAAAACAACAGAACTTGCTTAGAATTTTCAAAAATCATTTACGGATACACCCCTAACAACCCAGAGTTTAAATCATGCCAAAAGACTCATGAACCTTACAGTAACCATAAACACTCTGAAAACTGCAACCCAAAAAGGCATAATTCACATATGTACCGGGAAGCATAAAAAAATTATCTGCATACATTATGATGGGTGTCCCAGGCAGTCCAGGCTGTGGAAAACTGGCCAAATCCAAGCTTGTTGATGATAACAAACTGGCCATTCTTAAAAGTATCACCAATCTGCACTGGGTGAAAGCCACCGAAACCGTATTCCTCTTCATATTCTTCATTTACTCCAATGAACCCTTCATCATCATTACCAGATCCCATTTGCAGATAAATTAGGTCAATGAACGGGGCAGAAGCTTTGCAGTATGAATGATCCTGAAAACGTCAAAATTCAACTGCTTTGCCCATTCTCTTCTTCTTCTGCTCTCTGATTCTTCCCCACGCCAACTTGTTTTGTTCAGGGGCTTCAACCTCAACACAAAATTTATTATTATAAGTATTTTTGGATGTCTAAACGGGCTTGTTTTGGTTCGTTGCAATACCGGTACAAATTTGATTTTAAATTTTTATTTTATTTTATTGTTATCTTTTTTGATCCAACACCCCCATTTTAGATTTAATTTTCTGGTTGTTAGGATGACAGTTTCGGCACTCTGAATAATCTAATTTAGTATGTAATACCCTCGTTGAGATAAAAATAAAGAAGGATCCTATAGCCTTCTTTAAGGCTTGCGCTCGAACAGGACAAATCGTAATCTTTAGTTGGAGTTGTTTCATTTATTCGCAGGGTTTGGACCTGGAAATTAGAAAAAGCAAATCGTGAATGTTTTGATTTATAAACAAAACATAAAACGTATTTAACCCACCTTTCTCAATCGTGCCTCTGTCCTCTAGGATCGAAAATCCTTTTTATAAAGGCTAAAAATGAAATTTTTTTTCCCTGCTGGTTTTTCATTTTTGTTCTGTTCTTAATTTTTCGTGATTTTTGAAATTATGGGAAGGGGCAAGCTGAGGTTTGTTTTAGGTTTTGGTGGATCCAAGACTTCATTAAGAGCGTTTTGATGTTTTGAATTACAATTTCCCTGTTTCAGCAGGTTTTAGTTTTGAGGTGTATGTCTTTACCTACTTCCTATTTTCAGCATTGTGATTCATGGAAAGTATCTTAAAGTATCTTGGTTATGCCTTAATTATTATGCATGTTTATTGTTCTAGGTCATGTATCTTGGATGATCATCATCAGCCATGCTTATATGTGTTCTTAAGTCACTTAGTAGGGGTGAGATCCACAAACACTTGTTTAAATAAAATAAAAAATGACTTCAGTATCATCCAATTACATAGAATAGCAATATACATTTTGAGTTTCAAGTGAGAGATTGAAGGTGTGGCACTAGTGGAGTAGCCTTGTGGTAGGACCCTTTTCATTCGTAAGTCAGCCATCTACCCTGGGTAAAGGTTATGCTAACAACCCAAATTACCTTACTTTTAAAAAGGAAAAAAAATATATACTTAGAATTTTTGGGAAAGCTGAGCCTTGCCAAGCCTTCACGGCCAACAATGATGCATGGTAATTAAGACATGGTAGGGTAGCATGCATGTATGCATGGTAATTAAGACATGGTAGGGTAGCATGCATGTTAGAGACACTTCTTGATCCATGTGCATTATCATGGAAATTTGATCCATGTCCATTATCATGGAAATTTTGACTGTAGGATAGTAGATTTGATTGTATGCTTAGCATGTATGAATAATCTCATGGTAAGCGATTGATTCAGGTTGTGGGTTATACGGTCGGTTGATGATATTGAAGGACTCTCAAGGCCTACAAAGATCCGTTGCTGATCCTAGGAAAGAGTGTAGAATGCTTGTGTATAATTGTGTAATTGATAATGGTTTTGATTTGCTGCTTCATTTTGGAGTTTATTTTTATAGCCGGCATTCGAGTTGTGTCGAATTTTGGTTATAATGTTTTTGTCGGATGATGAGGTAATAGTCATCTTTGTAGATGAGGTGCTAATAGTCATCTTTGTAGATGAGGTGCTAGGCTAGTGTGAGACGTGTTAAGGTTGTGGTCTTTGAAAATTAATAAACGTGAGTGTAGCGCGAGTTGTGACCCACTAAATTATGTTATGTATACTTTGAAACCTTCCTTGAGGGTATATCATGTTGATTGTAAATGTGACATTCCATTCTGGGATGTCAAGAATTAATAATGATTCTCTACTTGTAATTTGAATAACACCCTTAAAAAAAACATTACTTCAATGTAATAGGAAAAGAAGAAAATAACCTTGATTAATAATGAATATGGTAGGCACTAATGTTGAAATGGGTGGCTTAGGGTTATCTTTTTGTGCATCAAAAACCCTTGGAGGTAATCCAACCATGTTGCCATGATTAGGCCTTAAGATTGAAGGGGTTATTAATTCTTTCTTTTCTTGCTTTACCTAACTTTCGTCATTCATCATTGTTGGCTTTGCAACTCCATGTTGACGTGATCTCTAAGTTCTTGACCTTAAATACCATAGGTTAAACCACTAAAGGATACTGCAAATGATTACAACTCCTTGTGATGAGGCACCCTTTCACTTGATGGTTGATTACATAGTTTTCATGTTATAATACAACGTCGCTTTGTAATTAAGAATACAACGTTATAATCTACCTTTTTTTTAAGAATCTTGCTCATCATTGATGATGACTCATATTTTTCATCTGCTCTGATGTTGGGTATTCGACGTTGGAGCCTTGACATGGGGTATCTGATGTTAGAGCCAAGATGCGATGTCGGATATTTGATGTTGTGGCATATATGTTAGCCTATAAATATAGCACTTGGGCTCACGATTTTCATGTCTATTTCATAGTTAGTGAAGCTCTTGCAGTTTGTTTTCTTCAGAGTTAGAATATTTTCTAAGTGCCCACAACAAGAGTTTAAGTGTGTACGGATCTTTGTTTGAACACTGATGTACCTGAGCGCAACAGTGTGACATGAATAAAAACAAACTCTTTTGACAATCTTTGTAGCACTAAGAATAGATTAATGTTTTCTTTAATGCACTTTACTTTAATGCATTTAAACTTAAGTAATTAATTTCTAATTGTTAATGAACACAAGCACAACCACTTCGAGTATACATATAGTGCTTCGTAACCTAGCAACGCTTAATGTTTGGTAACCCAGCAGCATTATATGTGTTTAGGATGTGTCTAGGAAAGTGGGACAGGTACTTATGTTAGGCTAGCTAGGCAGTAAATGAATTAGATCTTAAATTACTATACCTTTCATTCTTGTTGTAGGTGATTGATGAGTCATGAATTGTTGGCTGTGATATCGCATACGTGATGTTGCAGCTTGTCTCCTCATCTATAAATAAGAGGTAGGCAAATTTGGTAGACATTTTTTAAGTTTTTGGAAGTTTAAGTTTAGTAGTTTTATAGAGACTTTTTGTTAGTTTTTTCTCTCAACCCTTTTCTCCCTGTGCATGTCCGCAGTGTGATGATTGTAATTGTATGACATCCTTATTCAAGTGTAATGTACTTGGACACGTACATGACCGGCAATAAAGATCGAGATTACTTCATCATTGTAGCATCCACTTAGCTTAATTATTTAATTGTTATTACTTAATGCTTTCTTAGTTAATATCTCTCTAACCTTATCTCCTAGTAACGCAGAATGAGTATGACTTAATCACGAGCATTTAAGTGTGACTACTTGGTAACCTAGTAGCATACCTAGGCCATGCGCTTGGTAATCCCAGTGGTAGTCGTGCACGAGGTCCAAGATGTGTATGGATGATTAAGGAACGAATGCTCATTACACTTAGGCTAGTTTAGATTCTCTCTCACACTCTCTCTCCTAGTTTAGTTGATATTGTTTCCCATCATCCCCAGGAGTAGCATTAGTGTAGGAACACATCATACACCTCACTCTGGACTAAACCATACATGACAAAGCTAATACTAGTCCAGGTGGGAAGACAACAAATTGCAATCTACGAGTAACCGTCTAGATACCATAACTAGTCCATCTGCGAAGTTCGACCAGATTGTGCTTGAAACGCTCGTATTCGTATGGTTGAGTGTAGGGGTACCTTGCCACTCATCATTGGTGCAATTGTCGGGGACGGTGCTAGCTATCTAGATTAGTTATATCATACAAGGTCGCTGTATAAGAATTAACGATATATCTTTTAGGAAGAAATAATTAAAAAATTTCACATACAAATTCACACACAATTTCACAACCATGCCTCTCCTACAAGACTATGATAACGCCACATCTAGTGAGGCAATTTATTGGAGAACCAACGAATTATATGACAATGAAGATTGGAGTACGCAATCTGAGGTGGGGGTTTCTTATAAACATAAACAAAGGTAACATCGTCCCAACGCACGAAAGCATAACTTAGTCGATGATGATGAACCCCTACTGGCCACTACAAGCCTAACGCATATATAAGAGGTTTTTCGAACCTCTCGTAGGCATCGTAAAGAGAGCCATCTACCCAGG
>MNCI01013895.1:2048601-2073930 GCA_015680685.1 Gnetum montanum | reverse complement strand
ATGTATGCCCAAGGTCAACTATATGAACTACGAACCCATCAAGTCCAAGAGCTTATTAAGTGAGTAGCAAAAGAAGAAGGAGAAATGGGTAGATGGGAGAGTGTTGAAAAACATCAACAGGACCAAAATCCCAACTTAACAAAGGTCCATAATCATAAAAAGGAGAAATCAACCTATCTCAAGGAGGAAGAACCATCTTTGCAAGTACAACAATCATTAGAGGAAATCGAGGCAAAGATCAATAGGATGCTGGAATGGATGCATAAAAAGTGTGGAGAATATATTAATATTATTGGAGATAGAGTTTTGACAACCCGAGAAGCAGGACAAATTACCATTAGACAATCAGAAAGAAGGGATGAAGAAAATAAGAGCTCAACTACCAATCACACGTATGAATGCAACATTTTCCTGTATGATCACCCCAAGGGCCAATGCCCAATCTTGTTACATTTATATGAGAATTGGGGAAGCATGTTACACCCAGAGTTCGTACAAAGATACTGTGTTCGATCATAATGGCAACAATCCTAGTTGCGGGGGAAGCCATCCCTAAACTGGAGACACCGTTTGTATCATCTGAATCCAAATGCTTATCTAGTCCAACATCCTGTTTCCCCAACTGGGTCAACATATTCTATCTCTCCGCATTATTATTATTCTCCTCAATACTATCAGCCCATGTCCTCAACACAACCACCACCTTGTGTACCTTACACTTCTCCTAAATTTCAACATTCTCATCCTTTTCCTCCTACATCACCACCAACTATTCCTGAAGTGTCTGCACCACAGCAACAACCCACGAACGTTACTTGTGCTACTATTGCCAACAGCAGTGAGAGAACTCCTCAGTATCAAAGGCATCGCTTCTTTAGACATGATCGTAGGAAGGGACAACACAGTTCCAAGGCCACTGCATTCTCCAACTCAGCACAAGTCCAACACTGTGGTGCATCCTTCTCCTCGAGTCCAATGCCTCATGTTACTTCATCAGGGTCACCAATTAACACTCCAACAACCATACGGGCCAATGAATACAGCCATGGAGGACGACATTTTGATCTTTGCATGCCATCTTACGGTCTTAAGTATCATAGTGGATCAACTCTTTACTCGGGATCCACATCTTACAAATTGCCCCACTATGCTTATCATAAACAGGTGTGTGAACCCCAATGGGGTAAGTATGACCAAGTTTCAATATTTCCAACATGCAAGGATCCTGATCTTTCATTTATTAATCCTTACCATGCTCAACCGTTTAGTTATGGGGGATATCCCCCATTCTAATAACAAGCAGGATTAATTAGTATTTTTCATTTTCTTTAATTTTATAATTTTTTGTTTTCCAGTTTTTCATTTTTCAATTTCTTGTTTTATCTTTTTGTCTTTTTGTCTTTTTATAAGTAATCTCATTTACGAATAAAACACTCATGTGGCTTGTTGGTTGAGGTGTGTTCTATGTTATCGAGTCTTGAGTAATCAATTATTTGGACAATGAGCCCATTACACCCACTCATCCATTCTACAAATAAGAGGTTCTGTTCGAGGGTACAATGATATTTTTGACATTCTTAAAACTTAAAATTAATTTTGTGTTCATTGTACCTGAAATGAAGAAGGATGGACCAAGAGGGAATGATTAGGGTGTGACATCAAGGGGACTTGCAGATTCTCTTTGGTGACATCTGTGAGAGTTATCACACAATGTGGTTGTACTAAGATCCTTGTAGATATAATGCAAAATGGGAGTAAGAGTAATCAAAAGGCACTCAAAAATCCAATGCTGTTCTAGGGGGTTCCACTGGAAAGACATGCACCCATGCCTAAAGGTTGGCGTCTTCTCTGGATCCAGCAATCGAAAAGAAGAAGAAGAAAGAGACAAAAGAAAAAGAAACAAGAAAGTGCCACAAAGCAAAATTCACTCCTCCCTTGAACAAAATGCTAAGTGATTATACGCCTTGTTGTTATGGTACTCTCATAGTCGCTCATCATGGGATGAAACAATGCGGTGTCATTGATCAGAGGAATGGACTTAGTCTTGATCTTGGAATGATGGGTTAATGACACATTAATCACACTTTACACGTAGGATTCATTGTGCCATGAGTCAGTTACCTCATGTCCCAATCTCTACAATCCCTTCTATAGTTAGTCGCATCTCACTATTCATGTAATTGTAGCTTGTGTCTCGTATAGCATAGAATTCGTACCTCATTCCAGTGATTCTTACATGTTTGTGTTTTGTGGAACTAGTGTGGATTACATTTAACCCTTCTAGTGCCTACGAACATTTTAAGGTGTGGTTAAGCAAGGGCATTATAGGTTGGAACTTGCTTTGGGGAGGACCCACTTGCATAATTTTTTGTAGTTTGCACTCATAACACATCTTCCACACACCATCTATTATTCTCAGTGTATTTTCAATGATATTCTTTCCCTTATTACTATCCCTTTGATTCAAACGTTCCTATAAACCATCACATAACCTTTTTCTCTCCCTTCTCACTCGAGGTCCTTATTGATAAATTCCACACCATCATAATTTTCATGCCTTCAGAACTAGTTGAATTACCCTGGAACCCTTTAACACTCATCTAGATGTCCTTAGTTTACATTGTTAATTTCCGAAAGATATTAAAAATTCGGTATATTCCATAAGTGCCCCAACATCGATAGGCTACGATATCGTGTTCCAAAAATACATATATACATGACCCCCCTACACTACTTAACATCATTTACAACTGTTCACGCAGGGGACATTTTTCAAATTTCTCTCTACGACTCATGATTGCGTGTCCCTTGCTTTCATATCCATAACTCGCTTGCTGGTCCTCCGATTTTCATTCTGTTTGAACCTACTTGAACCTAGAGTGTTCAGCTTAGTCATGGGGGAGAGGCACACATCGAATAGCGCAGAACTTTTTTGAAATTCGTCATCACTCAAAGGAAATTATCAAGGGAAATTAGTTATAAAATTAAGGATAAATGTGCCAAAAACAATTTCATCTCCTTAGTTATACCGAGAAACTAAATTTGGAAACCACCTAAGTAAAGAGGATTCAATATTATAATCTTTTGGGGACATTTTAATTAACGTCACATGAAGATAAAGCAAATTCATTAAGGCAAGAAATAAGGTATAACCTAACTTTGGTAACAACCTTACTAACGATTGGCCCTGTGTGATTGCAGATGGCCCTGAAACACGGACAACAGGAAGGTCCTGCTCAAGGTGGGATTAAACGACCTAGGAGAGGTGAAGGACAAGTTCCTATTGGACAACATGCAGAGCAGGAGGAACAATCATTTAGTATCCATTAAGAAGACCTTGCTACTGTACAATCAAGGCAAGCAGAAGGAGGAGTTGCAGCAACATCTAAACAGGGATGACATCTCACGTTGCCCTAGGATTGTGTTCAGGCTATCCATGAAAGGTCCATATTCACTGTAGTGATCGTGGAATTAAACTTTGGACCTGTCGCAAAATTTGCTCTGGAGGCCATTAGGGATCACCTCAAAGGATCCCCATTATGGCCTACACTCTCTAAAAGTGGTGTCTAGTACTTAGGGGAAACATACCAATTTTGGCACAACAAAGAACAAGGCACCATGGTTACCATCTGTGGTGTGACTGTTGATTTCTCTGTTCAGGCCATTTTGGAAGTATTAAACCTTCTGAATACAGGGCCAAAGGTTGCTCAGTTGTCTACCCACTTAGACCTTGATGCACAACGAGTTTGGTTAGAAAGGGCATACGGTAAGGAAGATAAGACCTTTGGGGAGTTGACGATAGAAGAGAGGATTTATTTCAAAATAGGGACTTATCACATCTTCCCCAAAAAAGGTTTAAAAAGAATTTCAACATATGTGGCAAGAGGATGTGCAGTGTTGATGGGAAAGATTAATGCTAACTTACCTCATTTATATTTTACGGAGATCCTGAGGCGGTTTGAAGAACGGAAGATAGGGAAGTTTACGTTGCCCTTCTCTTGTCTTATCAGGAAGTTGTGCAGATGTGCTGGTATCAGAGGATACACCAATGATGTCATTTGAAAAGCCCAAAATGCTTCGTATGCCAAATTGCTAAAGCCACCAACTGCAAGGAAATTCACTGGTGAGACGCTAGGGCCGGAACAAGAAAAAGAACAGATGGTAGGGCCAACTACAACTCAACTTGCAGGAACTAACCAACTTCTAAGCACGAGACCTAGCAAAAATAAGAAGCAGGGCCTAGCATAGGCCAGCAAGATCAACCACCACCACCATTGCAAGATTATAGACCATCGATGAGCCATCTTAGGGCCATCACTGAGATGGTCAGTTGGGGAAGTCATGATGACGCAAATCTCTTTCGCATCATCGAAGATGCTATAAAGCCTACAGTTTCTATAGATTGTCTGCAGGGTGAAGTGTCCATTCAGATAGGAGGAGGAGAGAGCACTTGGTCACAATAGATTTCAGGGAATGCTACGTCCTTTCAGGTCTAGTTAGAAACTGGTGAAGGAGCCGCGGTGGTGGTCATGCAACACTAGGATGCAGCAAGAGCCACAGAAGTGGTCACAGACCACATTAAAGAATCATTCAATGTACCTATTGTGCCACCGATAGATCTTACAAGAGCACGAGATGCTCAAACTCTGGCCAGTACCTCAATAACTCCTATGGAACATGAGGATGTACTTGACCGATTGCTATAAATAGGACATGTAATGATGTCCTTGTTTGACATCCCATAGGATGTTACAGCAATCCAGTCAGATCTCATTTCCACCAAAGGGAAGCTGGTCTTGACAGAGATGAGGGTTGAGCACGCTGAAGCAAAAGTGGAAAGATTGTAAGAAAGGCTCATGACCCTACAAGTAGCATAGCGGGATCCTTCTCAATTCGTTCCCATAGACCAGTTGGACGCTTTTAGAACCGAGCAACTTACCAAATTGTTGATAGAGAATAAAAGGGTGGCGAAAGAAAAAGAGAAGGCTATTTAGGATGCCTCTGTGGCACAAGTGCAAACTTACATGCACACCAAGGAACTCAAAGCCTTACATGAGGAAAAAAAAACAACTTGTTGTTGACAACCTTCGGTTGACCTCTGTGGAGAAACAAAAGAATATTCTCGAAGAACATTTTCAATAGCTGCGAGAACAACTAATCAGGATCAACCAAGACATGAACTGTTTAGCCAAGGAGAATTGAACCCTCTCGATGGAGGAGGTACGCACCATCCATTAGAAGAGGGCCATTTTAATAAGTGAATGGCAGAATGAGGCTAAACGGCATGAGAAACTGAAGGAGCATTTCGGGGACCAGGTGGGGATGTATAATCAAATCATCGAGAAGGAGATCCATATGGCCAAGGCCCACATCAATGCTCGTAGTGCTCAACACACTGACTAGCGGGCCATATTGGACACATACGCGTTTGCCCACTAGGTAGAAGTTAAGAGTCAGGACTTGCAGATCCAGGACCTTACAGAGCACATGGAGGTAGCAAACTTGCGGTATGTCAACCTTGCCATGTTAACAGTAGGGCGCCCAAGAATAGAGCTCGAGCAACATGTAGCCACCACCTACGTCAAATATGAAACCAAATTTGCAGAATGCAAAAAAATATTGCAAAAATTGGAGGTTGCAAATTTTGAACTCAAGGTGGTCAAAGCAAGCTACCAGGGGTAGAAAGGTGTCATAATGGACTTAGCTCGATGACTCACAAATTTTCAAGAATACAGAGACAAAGCCAAAGCTTACGAGGAGGAACGACATGTGTTCGCGGCTTGGTTTGTTAAAGCAAATAAAATGTTTTTGCAACTATCGTGCCCATGGGAGGTGCTGACTCCATCAAACATCGAAACATTAGCATGGATAGCATAGGATCCCCAAACTGAAGAGGAGAAACTCCAAGCCATACTTCAACACCATCAAATCCTAAGACCTGGAGCACAAGACAAGGGAAAGGCACCCATGGAGGAGCCACCACCACCAAGAACTACATGAGTTCCACCTAATTTTGTAGCTATAGGATTTTCTTTTGCATGCTCCATGTTGTGTCTCAATTTTGTTCTGATTCCACACTACGGCATGAATCCATCCTCGTTAGTCAATAATCCCATACCTATCCACTATGTAATCAATAGGAACTTATTCTCACTTTAACTTGAGGCTAGTTTTCATTCAGTCATGGGGGTATGATGATTCATGAATTTTCGGCTATGATATTACACCCATGATATCGCGTATGCGATATCACGTATGCGATATCATAGCCTAGACTCAATATCGCGTATGCGATATCGCAGCCTATCTTCTCATCTATAAATAAGAGGTAGGAAGATTTGGTAGGAAGTTTTTAAGTTTTTAGAAGTTTAAGTTTAGTAGTTTTGTAGAGACTTTTTGTTAGTTTTTCCTCTCAACCCTTTTCTTCGCGTGCATGCTCGCAATGTGATGATTGTAATTGTATGACATTCTTATTCGAGTGTGACGTACTTGGAGACGCACATGACTGACAATAAAGATTGAGATTACTTCATCATTGTAGCATCCACTTAGCTTAATTATTTGATTATTATTATTTAATACTTTCTTAGTTAATATCTCTCTACCCTTATCTCCTAGTAACGTAGAATGAGTACAACTTAATCACGAGCATTTAAGTGTGACTACTTGGTAACCCAGTAGCGTACCTAGGCCATGCGCTTGGTAATCTTAGTGGTAGTCATGCACGAGGTCCAAGATGTGTACGGATGATTGAGGAACGAATGCTCATTGCACTTAGGCTAGTTTAGATTCTCTCTCACACTCTCTCTCCTAGTTTAGCTGATATTGTTTCCCATCATCCCCAGGAGTAGCATTGGTGTAGGAACACATCATACACCTCACTATGGACTAAACCATACATGACAAAGCTAATACTAGTCCAGGTGGGAAGATAATGAACTGTGATCTACGAGTAACCATCTAGATGCCACAACTAGTCCATCTGCGGAGTTCGACCGAATCGTGCGTGAAACATTCGTATTCATATGGTTGAGTGTAGGGGGACCTCGCCACTCATCAGTGATTAAAGTTATAAAACATAAAATGATAAAAATCATGTACCTCAGTTATACTTAAACTATATTCTTGAGCTTCACAAGTGTAGTTGGAAAGATAATGAATTTTTTCAACGCCCATTTCACTTCTTAGAAAAACTCGTGCATTGGAGAACTATAGGTCCATGGAATTCGACCAGATCACATATAAATGCCTTAGTGATTTGTATGGTTGGACATAGGGGTACCTTGCCGCTCATCATTGGTGCTATTGCTAGGGATCTTTTGGTTGTTTCATAAGCTATCTAAGATTTAGTGGAAATCATTCAACATTGTTGGAATGAACCTTAGAGTCATATCATATTTTACAATTATCACAACAAAAATATACAAGCACATTGCATTTTTATCATCTAATTAAAAATGTCTTCTTCTCACAGAAGTGATTCTCTGCCCAAGTCTAATGGAGCTCATCCATCGGTGCCTCAACAATATTGAATGGTATATGCTCATCCTAATGAGTATGTACCCAATTTCACCTTCATCATACATTAGGATAAACAGCTATGGTGACGTGACATGGAGGGCAACATTGTGTTGTCGCTTGATTGATATGTTTCTACAATGCTTCACCAAACTCTTATTCGTTTGGGTCTTTAGGAATGTCATGCTAAGTATGTTGTGTAAGATAGTGATGCTAGGGATTATCGTCCCACTGAGACACAACATCTCCAAGATTACTAGGTAGAACAATGCCATGAATTTGTGAAGGGAAAAGGATATAATGATTCCCAATTCCTATTGTACCAAAATGATGGTGGGGAATCCTTCTCTGGGGGTTTTTCATTTAGTGAAAATCCTCTCTTTGACTTCTGTGGTAGAGGTCAAAACTAGAACTTACAGTTCATAATTCACAATACTAGTTTTGGTAAGAATGGATTTAATGACAAGGAAGGATCTAAAGAGGCAAGTTAAGGCAAGGATGCAGACAAGAAACAAGATTGTGATCATGGTCACGATCATTGAAGAGGTGGTAGTAGGCATTGTGATGGTGCTAGTCCTCCATTCTCTTCGCATTCATTATCATCTTCTTCATCTTCTGGCTTTGATTGCAACCGCAAAGGACATGACCATGATAGATGTGACCAAAATGATTGACATGACCAAAATGATTGAAGAGACCATTGGGAAAGGAAAGATCAAGGATGTAGATGGTTAAGAGAGGTACATCACCATGAATGATGGGGTAGTAGAGGGCATCATAGGCATCAAAATCAAGGTCTCAATGAGTCTTTGCTTGCTATCCAATGTATGCTTAATATTGTAGAGGCAGTATGAATTCCAACAAGGCATGTAAAGGAAAACTAGATCAAAAGGCCAGACATGAACAATATTCTTCGATTTGAAGGGGCATATAACTCTAATATGCAAAATCATCTCCAAGTTTTTCAAGATGCATGTGCCTTGCAAAACATAGAGAATGAGTGGCAAAAGCTTAAGTTGTTCCCATGGACACTAATTAAAGAAGTAAAAAATTGGTACTAGTTCTTAGAATTATAATCTATCAAACAATGGAGTACCATGCTTGAATTATTTAATGAAAAATATTAAATGTGCTCCAAAGTGTCCAACTTCAGAAGGAAAATCCAAAGATGGAAACAAGGAACACATGAACCCTTGGATGCCACTATTGGCTGATACTACTCCTTAATGCACAAATGTCCAAGCCATGGTTATTCTCAACTAGATCAACTTCACCACATTATAGATGAGCTTCTATTAGAAATGAGGAAAACCCTTGGTGTCTATGCCTAAGGGAAACTATCAAAATTAGGTGCCCCTTAGATATAAATACTAATTGAGTAGGTAGCTAAAGAGGAGAAAAAGAGAAAATATAGAAGAGTATAACTATGATCCTTCCATCCTAAAGAGGGAGGTTCAATTCTATGACAATGAAGACAAATCCGCACTTGATGAGGTGATGAATAGAAAAACCTTGCCACTCCAAAAGTTTCAATCTAAAATTATGGCCAAGGTCAATCAGTTATGGGACTCCATTTATAGCAGATTTCAAGTTTTCCTAAAAATTGCTGAAAAGTCCAAAGGACAAGGTAGTGATTGTGAGCATAGGAGGCACAAAGAAGTTGAATGTGCCTATCAAAGAGGTAAGGGCAAGATTGCTATAATAGAAAAAGTTGTGGGAAGTGAATCAAATGATGATGATGGATGTGATGTCTACCAGTATGAACATCCTAAGGGATGTTATCCCATACTGTCATACTTATAAGAGTTTGGGGTGTATGCTTTGAATCCACAACTAATACAAAGGCAAACATCTGGAATATTACCTTATCCTCAAGTTAAATTTAGATAGTTCCATGAGCAACAACAATATTATCCAAGTAGAACTTCATTGTAATCATATGAGCAGTATCAATAGTGGCAGCAACCACAATCATGGGCACTGGCACCACCAAGGTAGCAATACCCTTACAAACAACTTAATCCATATGGATATTACATTTAGCAACCCTTGTCTTCACGTGACTCCTCCAGTCATGTTTCTACTTTTCAATCTCACTACTACCCTCCTGATAATTACCAAATGCATTTTCTAAATGCAAGGAGGGATACCACCTCTTACCCTTATCCTCCTCCTATTCTTTCAGATCTTCCTCCTCCAACCACACAACTACCATCTACTCCACCTATGTAGGATTAACTATCAGCTCAACTACAACAATGTAATGCTACTAGGGTTGTTAACCTATAACCACTTAATCAACTAAGTGGTTTGGATACTCGATCAAAGAAAAGACCTTTCTTTTGACCACATAGTCCACCTAAGCCCTCAAATACACCTGTGGTTGACAACCCTGTTTCTTTTTCTTCCTTTGTCTCAAATACCTCTGAGTCCCCTTCAAACCAAATATCACCCAGGATCCATACTGTAATGCTTACTCACACCGTATCTAATTGGATCCATGTTGAAAACTTTCCTAGGAAGTTGGTAGATCATGGAAGTCCTCTGATTTATTTGCAGATCATTGGGAATGAACTGTGAAAATATCTTCTTGACTCAGGTTCTAGTGTTAACTTGATCTCTCATGAGATGTATACTACATGGAGCCCACCTCCTTTAAATAAGAGCAATATTAGATTAGAATTGGTAGACTAGTCCATCACTGTTCCATTAGGATTGGTAGAAAACATTGTGACAATTGTCTATGGGTGGTCTTATCTAATTGATTTCCAAGTGATCAAAGTGGAGAATTGCAAAGGGGATTTTCAAATCATTATGGGAAGGGCATGGATTAGCATCATTGATGCAAGAAAGGGCATTAGAGATCTTTCCTTGGAAATATTTAAAGAAAATGCATTGAGAAAGATCAAGAAGAAGCAAGTTCCATGCATTGCATACAATGATATAGGATGTAATTGTGTGCAGAAAATCTGGGCTGTGAAACAAGCATCTATCTCTACATGCAAGTAGCTTGCACCAAAAGTAGAAATTCAAGGGTGTCTATATGCAGTAGCCACAAAACAGGAGGGCACCTAGTGGCTAATCATTGATTCTGAGAGAAGCACACTTTGCATGGAATCGACTAAGAGCCTGACATGCGCATATGTCATAAGCATGGATGAACTAGAGCAAGTTCATCACCAACTGTCTAATGATGCACATGATGATACTTATTGGGAAGAGTTGGAAATTCTTGAAAACTTTAAGCAAGAGCCCCTTGAACTAAAAATGCTACTGGCCAGAATGGAATATGTGTTTTTTAAAATGAGAAGTTGGTAATAATCAATGCAAATCTTGCTCCAGAGTAGAAAAAGATGCTGTTGAATGTGGTTGAAAAATGGTCAGTAGCTTTTTCTTGGTCATATCTTGAACTCATAAGGATCGATCCTAGGATATGCCAACATCACATCTACACTAATCCAGCCATGAAGCCAAAGAGACAACCATAGAGGCGATTGAACCCCAAACTGAAGCAGGTCATCAAAGAGGAAATCAAATAACTCCTCAAGGTAGGGTTCATTTATCCCATTGCAGATAGTGAGTGCATTAGTCCACTGATGATTGTGCCAAAGAAAGGTGGCAAGTCGTAGGTTTGCATCGGTTTTCGGTTGCTAAATATGGCAACATTCAAGGACCATTTTTCGTTGTCAATTGTTGATTAGGTGTTAGACACAATGTTTAGGCATTGCTATTACAGTTTTTTAGATGGTTATAGTAGCTATAACTAAATTTAAATTACACCAGAGGACTAGACCAAAACAACATTCATGAGTTCTTGGGGGACTTTTGCATATTGCAAGATGCCTTTTGATCTATGTAATGCTCTTGCTACATTCCAACACTTGGTTCTAAGCATTTTTAATAGTAAATCGGAAGTGGTGTGGATGTCTTCATGAATGACTTCTCCACTTATGGAGCTACATTTGAGCAAGCCCTGGACTACCTTGAGCAAGTATTGAAATGATGTGTTGAGACAAACGTTAGGCTTAACTGGCAAAAGAGTCATTTAATCATCCAGGAAGGCATTATATTGGGGCACAAAATATCACAAGCAGGAATTAACGTAGACCTTGAGAAAATAAGGGTCATCCAAGGAATAACTCACCAACTAGAAACTATCAAAGACGTTTGATCATTCCTTGGACATACTGGCTACTACCAATGATTCATAGAGAATTTCTCTACGATTGCAAAGTCATTGGTGGAGCTGACAAAGAAAGATGCTCCATTTGTTTGGACTGCAAAATGTGAAAAAACATTCCAATAGCTGAAAGAGAAACTTGTAGAAAATCCAATCCTACAAGAACCTCACTGGTCTAGACCATTTCATGTCATGACGAATACATCAAATTATGCCTTGGGAGCCATGCTTATGCAAATGGATGACAAGAAACATCCATTCTACATCCACTACTCTAGCGAAAGCATTGTGAGTACAAAACTAAACTACATCACTACAGAAAAAGAATTGATGGAAATGGTGTTTACTCTAGAGAAGTTCAAGCATTATGTGTTTGAATACAAGGGGTTTGTGCACACAGACCACAGTGCCATCTGCTTCTTGATGAACAAGCCAATGGTAAGCCCCTATGTCATATGGTGGTTGGTGATCTTGTAGGAATTCAATTTTACGATGGTAGATCGAAAGGACACTAAGAATGTGATTGTTGATCACTTGTCTTGGTTGTGATGGGAAAACAAAAAGGAAGAAAACCGACTATCTGATATTTTTCCTGATGAACTCCTCTTTGCTGGGGCTATAACTGAAAAATTTCCCAATTAGCCTAAATGATATGGTGACATTCTCACCTATCTTCTCACCTAAGAGATGCCATAAGGGTTGGACCACTGGAAGAAATAAAAATTTCTTCACTAGGTAAAACACTTCATGGAGATCAATGGACACCTCTACAAGGTGTGCGTCAATGGCTAGTTTGTTGGTATGTCCTTGATGCTGATCAACTACGCATTCTCTAAGATGATCATGAAGATCCTTGTGGAGGACACTATGCTAGGAGATGCATGACCATTAAAATCCTGATTGTAGGGTACTATTGGCCAATAATCTTCAAGGATGCTTATCATTACGTTTGCTCTTGTGAATAATTCCAATGAGATGATGGAGTGAATGCTTGAATGGAGGAACCTCAATAATGGATTCAACCACTGGAACCCTTTGACATTTGGGGCATTGATTTCATGGGTCCCATCACGTCCATGTCAAATGGAAAGTCGTACATCATAGTCATGATTGACAATTGTACAACATGGGCAAAAGCAACAGCCATCATTGACTACACATCTTCTAGTGCTTCTCAGCTTGTACAACAAAATGTTGTAAACAGGTTTGGTATGCTACATGCATTAATTTCTGATAATGGAACTCACTTTATAGGCACTACTTTTTGGAAGCTCTTGCAATGCTTGGGGATTGAACATAAACTCACAACACCCTACCATCCCCAAGCCAATGGTCAAGCTAAGGTTACCAATAGGGAAATCACAAGGATTATAACTAGAACTATTAGAAAATATATGAAATACTAAAGCATAAAACTCAATGATGCCCTTTGGGCCTACCACTCAACATGGAAAATTTCTATAGGCTATTCTCCCTATGAGCTTGTGTATGGGAAATCACCAACACTTCCTATTCAATCTGAGCTTCATACACTTTTAGAAACCTATGACCTTGACCTTGACTTGAGTCTAGCACAAAAAGAAAGACTAATGAATCTTAGCTGCTAGACAAAAACTGATTGGTGACCCTATCATCTAATGAATTGCACAAGGCCTACAACAAAAAGCACCATGACCTTAAAATTAGAAAAGTCAAATTTCAATTGGGAGATAAGGTTCTCTATTGAAACCCCACACATGTACCTCAACGAACTAAGTTTCAAATGTTGTGGCAAGGACCTTACATAATTTATGAAACTTTTCCTTTTGGGGCCATGATGGTCTACAAACCTGAGAGCACAAACAAGAGACAACTAGTTAACATTCAACAAATGAAACCTTTCCATGAGCATTAGCCAACTAATACAACAAACACCTCATCAGATGGATAACCACACTCCATATTTTGGATCTCCTCCTTTCAACTTAGTCGTGGAGGAGATGGCCACCCATGATAACCATATAATTAGCTCCTCATTTTTTTAACTTTTTATTGTACACATTCTTTTTTTTACAACTTTTTGTTTTACACATTTTTTATTTTACATCTTCTTGCTTTCATGTTATTAATCTTTTCTAATTTTTGTTTTACACCATTGTTAGTACATTTGCTATTTCTTGAAAATTTTACACTTTCTTTTATATTTAATTTAATTTTGATGTGATTTTCTAACCTTTTGTTAATAAGTGCCAGGTATAGTGGTAATGCGTTGTATAATGGTGGTATGTACTATTTTGTTATTTGATTGT
The DNA here is from genome assembly GCA_015680685.1 of Gnetum montanum. NCBI lineage: Eukaryota > Viridiplantae > Streptophyta > Gnetopsida > Gnetales > Gnetaceae > Gnetum > Gnetum montanum. Next base: position 2,059,944 of record MNCI01013895.1, on the reverse strand, counting down.
TGGTGTCTAGATTTTGGCTTTGAATTTTATTACAAATGATTAGGACATGGTTTCTTTTTCATGCAATAGGTAGTGAGTCCACAACGTCCACCCATCCACAAACTCTATGGTTTTCCTTGTTCTAGAAATGTGCAGTCCCTTTGTCATTAATAAAAATTTAACAAATTGATGACTTTGGTAGTTTTTGAAATTGGAAAGGATTCAAAGGTTTGAACAAGGTGTGACTTCAAAGGGATTCAGTATTCTTTGTGCCTTTCTATTTGCTTGGGTGCATGTGTGTTTTCATAGATTTCTTACCATTCCGTGTTGACCAATAAAAGAAATTTGAATAAGTCTTTGCATGGCGTGGTTCTCATAAGAAAAAAAATGATGGGAATTCAAAGCACACCCCTTAGACAAAATAAACACATACGTCTTTGCATGCTGTGGTTGTCATTAGAAAAAAAACGATGGGAATTTAGAGCACACCCATTAGACAAAATAAATGCATAAGTCTTTGCATGGTGTGGTTCCCATTTCAAAAAAAAAAAAAGGGAATTCAAAGAACATCCCTTAGATAAAATAAATGGATTAGAAGCACTAATGTTTTTTGTGATTATAGTGGGAACTATGGATTGAAAGTGGAATTATCTTCACGAAGGATGATGCAACAGTACCACATGATGAGGACCGTTCATGATCGTTGGATCTTCTCTCTCACTCTTTAGGAGGTGTTGGATGATAGTGTTATCCACGATGTTCATTTCTCTTATCATGAACACCCAATTTTGTAAAGATTGTAACTCTGTACACTTTGGCACTTAGAGTTTGTCTGATCCATCTAGTTAGTTTGTATGTCAGTTAATAATCCCATACCTACCCAATATTTTGTAAGGAACTTGTTCCTCCTCTTCTTCACTCTAGGACAAGTTTTCATTTAGTTTTGGGGGCATGATGAATCACATTTTTCATCTACTCTGATGTCAAGTATGTTGAAGCCAAGATGCAATGTCAAATATCCCATGTTGTGGGATATACGCTAGCTTATAAATATAGTGCTTGGGCTCATGATTTCATATCAGTTTTTTTCATAGTTAGTGAAGCTCTTGTAGTTTGTTTTCTCTAGAGTTAGAATATTTTCTGAGTGCTCGCAGCAGGAGTCTAAGTGTGTATGGATCTTTATTGAACACTAATATACCTAAGCACAATAGTGTGATGGGAATAAAAATGAACTCTTTTGACAATCCTTGTAGCATTGAGAATAGATTAATGTTTCTTTTAATGCACTTTACTTTAATGCATTTAAACTTAATTAATTAATTTTAAGTTATTAATGAACACAAGCATGACCACTTCGAGCATACATATAGTGCTTGGTAACCCAGCAATGCTTAACATTTGGTAACCTAGCATCATTATATGTGTTTAAGATGTGTCGAAGAAAGTGGGACTGGTACTTGTATTAGCATCATTATAAAAATCATGTACCTCAATTACACTTAAACCATATCCTTGAGCTTCCAAAGTGTAGTTGGGAAGACAACGAACATTCTCAATGTCCATTTCACTTCGTAGAGGAACTAATGGACTGGAGAACTATAGGTCCATGGAATTCAACTGGATCACGCATAAACGCCTTAGTGATTCATATGGTTATGCGTAGGAGTACCTCGTCACTAATCAAGTGAGTTCTTCTTCAACATCCAACTACACTTCAATTGTATTCTTCATTTACTCCTTAACCTCAACTCTATCATCATTACCATCTACATAAAATTATATGTACCAATTCATAGGTACTTATTTAATCTAATAATTAACTTTATTAATTATCATTATGTTAAAAAAATGAGGATAAGAGTTTAGAATGAACTCCAGATTTTTACAGGTCCCTTGGTTATAGTTAGAACATTGAATGCATACTTTTGTAATAGTTTTATTTTGAAGTTTCTTCATTCTTTGATCCTTGATGACTATGGGTTTTACTTCCAAAATTTCATTTGATATCAAGGGTAGTTTTTTCCAATCCAATAGATTAGATACAATGTTGTTATGGAACTTCTTCAGTAGGTTGACATCAAAGATATGATGGATCTCAAGAATAGTTTTTTCTAGTCCAATACATAAGGAACATTGTTTTTATGGAACTACTTCAATAGGTTGACATGGAAGACATGATGAACCTCAAGGGTAGTTTTTTTTTTTTGATGAAATATATAAGGAACATTATTTTTATAAGACTTCTTCAATAGGCTAACATGGAAGATATGATGGATTTTTAGGTTCACAAACAAGTTTAATTGGTATGCTACCTTGCTAATTCATTTGAAAATTTTGAGGGGACTATAGCATCGGGGGGCTAAGTTGGAGTATTTTTTTTAATTTTAAAGAACTTATTGTTAGCTTAATCCTCAACAATAGTTAGTCACTTATTAGGAATTCCTTCATTAGGTAATGTTGGACAACACATTAATATTAAAGTAATTTACCCCACTGTCTCTTTGCTTTAATATAAACATTGTTGTAGTGTTTATACTAAACCAATTTAGTAAAATATACATGGTGCTTGAAACCTTTTTGAAAGAAACTCATCCATGTAATTGTAATGTTATTGCAATGTACTCTACATGCAATGTAAACCTTGCCAAATCTTTTATAGAGCAAAGTGGTAGCCCTTCTTCATGGTGAGCTTCAATATGAAGAAACTTCTTATTAAGGAGTTGTAACATGTACTTTTGGAGATTGATTGCTCTTGTAGTTGGTACATGTTATTGGTTAGTTAGTTGAAAAATAAAAGAAAACTTAATCAGCCAACCAAGAAGAAAGAAAAAACCATAGACAAAGAAAAAGAAAGAATGGATGAAAACTTTAATGGCAACTATATAGATAAAAAATGTCATAGAAAAGTCTTGATAAATTTCCATAACCTAGGTAGCACTGCTTGGGTAGTAGTGGGACCAACTAATTTACAAATATGTTTTCGAGGTACATTACACATAGCAGTATTTATACCACACTAATCAATACATGAGTGTACCATCCCATAGAATATCCCAAAACCATTTGACTATGCTTTTGTGTCCATGAATCCAAAAACTAGGTACACCTATTTAAATAATAATAAAATCATTTAAATTGCAATGAAATAGGATAGAATAGTGGTATGTACTTATAATTATAAGTAAGAGATTAAAATTTCAAATATACTCTTAAAAAATTTATGTTATTGTTCCAAGTATATGCATCGACCAACTATATTAATGAATCAATATGCATTAGTGTATGGTGCATCTAGTATTAAAGAAAACATATAAATGGAAATTTTACACTAAAGTGAAGCTATAAAAACATGTGAAATAATATTTGAATAGTCGATACAGATTAGAAAGGTAAGTATGTGTATTTACTATGTGCATGTTTGTATAAACACTTACATGAAAACTAAAGACTTTTAGGCACAACATTCTATGAATTGATCCTTAAACTTATAGAATTCTATGAACTAATCCTCAAACAAGTACCATAGAATGTTGCCATCAATAGCAAATATAGACGTGCATCTTCATACGAACAAGGGCTCAAAATGCAGACTTCATTTATTTCTTATTTTTCAAAAAAGGCAAAGCAACAAACTAGGAATATATGCAAAATAACAAATGATTAATGTAAATTCAAATTTTTATTTTTCAAAAAAGAAAAAAAATGTAACATTTGCAAAAAGGTTCATGCAAAGCCTGATAACCTCATTCAAACAACACATACAATGAACAAACATTGAAGTAACCACAGAAAAAAGCTGACAAAATGCATGTGTAGAATTGAAACACCAGAAGAATCATTAGGATTGGCAAGGAAAATCTTTCCAATTATATTGTAGTTGTTGAAGAGTTCTTCTAGAAACATGTGTGAGACAGTGAATCTTTTGGGAGCACTTGCTAATCTCCTCCTTGCACTTCCATCTTGCAGCACATGAGGCATGGGAATTTTGCCATGGCCAAGTCATCATCGAAGCACTTAAGTGATAACATCACATTTTTCTAGTTCGATAACAAAACACTAAACATGACCTTGCATGGACTATTAATTACAAGTTTCATGTCATGGGACAAGGACTACTCAGAAAGCTTCTTTCTAAGAAAAGTCAAATTTCCCTAACTCTTAGATGAAGCCATGATTTCGAATAACTTTTGTTTTTGCTAGTTAGAGGATGATGATGGCATGTTGGTGATCCTTGTTGGTGAGTGCTTAGGCACCATCGTTACAAAATTTAGCAAATATATAGTAGTTCTTCAAATTATAAATTTACATGGACTTTGAATGGTTATTGGTGAAAATGTTTCATTATTTGTTATTGCTCTTATTATGCTTTTTTTTTGAGATTCTTTCTTAGTCGAGTGAGTAGTAGTGGTGTGTTCCTTGGTCATGTTGCAGCTCCTAGCCTATGTGTGCACTACATGGACAACTACATAGGAAGCATTGGATCCACTTTCAGATTGTATATTAACTATTTAAAGATTAACATTCTTTCTTGGTTTTTACCCATGAATTCTTTGAATAGTGTTTTGTAAATATGTTTAAGCAGAGTTATCCTAGGACTTTCAAACATGGACTTACATGTGTGTAGGTTAGCACTATGACTATTGATGAATCATTAGTTGGCTAAGATATCGCAAATGCTATGTCATAGATGCTACATCACAGTTACATTGTAGCATCCCTGTCAGTGCATCTCAATTGGCTGCTACGTCATAGATGTCATGTTACATGGGTTTTATGAAAAATTCAATTTTTTGTCCACTATGATTTTGCATATTCGATATCATAGCACATGCTTTGTCATCATATATTCGATATCATGGGATGTGTGCCTACCTATAAATACACCACTTGGGCACATGATCCAAATAAGTTTCGTTCCATCCTTAGGTAGATTCTTGCAGTTTCTTTTCATAGTTTTAGCGATAGAGTGAATGCCTATAGTTTGGTGTTAAGTAGTTGTATGGAATCTTTATTTGAGTGAAGTGTACTTGGGCACAGTTCATGTCCAAAAATAAATATCAAGATTTCTTTTCATCATTGCAGTATCCACTTGGTTTTACTATTTTACTTACAATAGTTTTTATTATTTTTTTAGTTTAATAATTTACATTTCCAAGTACTTTACTTTTTTGTTCATTAATGATGAGACGCGACATGCATAGTGCCGCGATATCGTGTCTTTCCCTACGATATCGTGTACGCGATATCGCGGTCCGCTTCCATATCTATAAATAAGAGGCGGCACTCCCCTTATTTCCCAATCCTGGCTAGAAGTAGCGAAGCTCTGGCAGTTTGAACATTCCAGAGTTAGATTAATTTCCCATGTGCCCGCAGTAGGAGTCCTAGAGTGAACGACTCTTTATTCGAGCAACTTTGTAACCTGAACACAAGTTGTGTACGACAATAAAGACGAACTTGATTGGATAAACCTTGCAGTACATGGTTTTAATTATTGTTTTTATTTATTGCTTTCCTAGTGTGCACGAGTACGACTTGATTACGAGCATCCACGGATGTGTACAGCTAATCAAGAAATCGGCTGCTCGTCGCAACGCGTGAGTACGACTTAACTACGAGCATTGGCTGCTTGGTAACCTAGTAGCATATTCCAGGATTTGCACTTGGTAATTCCAGTGGTAGTCCAATGTGTACGGCTAGTTAAGGAATCGGCTACTCATCGCTAGGCTAGAACGTGTGATAAGTACGACTTGGCTACGAGCATCCACGGGTGTGTACGGCTAGCCAAGGAATCGGCTGCTTATCACACTTAGGCTAAATAGGTGCCTCAGTACGACCACTTCGAGCACTTGCGTTACGTGTGGTGATCCCAGTAACGATTAGCGTTTGGTAGCCACAGTTGCATAGTTCAGGGTGTGTCCGGTAAGTGGGAACGGATGCTGATGCTAGTTAATTTAGACTTAGGACATTAGTTAGAGTTAGTTAGTTTCTCAACCCTTTCCCTCATAGCTTAGGAGATAAACTGAAAAATACCAAAAAAATCATATACCTCAGACTTGCTTAACCATACACCGTGACACATACAAGCAAGCCTGGGAAGACAACGAACGATTAACCCCAAGTGTTTCTTGTGGCGTTAAGGCATTTAGTCTGCGGAGTTCGACCGGATCGCGCGTGCACGCTCGTATTCGTATGGTGGAGTGTAGGGGTACCTCGCCACTCATCATTGGCGCCGTTGCCGGGGACTAAGTGTTTTTTCGCCAATTTAACATAAGGGATATCACTCACATCGTTGTGAGCTTAAAACGAACCTTAGGGTTAATCAGTTAATCAAGAACAATAAATAACGGTGAAATTAGCACACCAATAGAAATGGCTTCTTCTCACGAAATCAACTCACCTAAGGACAATACAGGAGAAAGTCAGCATCATACGCATAACCGAGATCAACCATGTCCTCAACAATCTAAGGTCACATATACTCATCCCGATGAGTATGTGCCGGATTTTACCTTTGTTTTCCATCAAGATGAGCAACTGCGGTGGAGAGACATGCAAGGTAACATCGTGTTACCCCCAGATCGATCTGCTCCCAACATGCTTTTCCGTGCCTTGGTACAGATTGGCATGCATGAGCTGTTCGCAGAATACGTTTTGGATGACCATGATACAAGGGATTATCATCCCACAAATGCCCAACGTATTCGGGATGCAAGGCAGGAGAGCCAACATTCACTACTGAAGGGCAAGGTTCCCCACGTCATTAGTGAAATAGGAGAAGAGGAACCCCTCACGATGGGTTTCTTAGAAAATGATGTTCCTCCTCCTCACTCTAGTGAAGAGGTTAGGCATCAGGGCCTTAGATCAACGATACATATTCCAGGCTCTGATCCCCGTGAGCACCAGCTGTTCACGGCAGGAACAACTACTCACACTAATGACGGACTCGTTGATCGTCACAACGATCGGGGCCGAAGCAGCCGAAGAGAAGGCAAGAAACATCACCATGGTGATGGATCCCCTTCTTCTTCTCCTTCATCTCATCATTCACCCTCTCCTTCCACATCTGGGCGCAGCCACCATGAGCATAACGCGGAGAGTAAAGGTAAAAGAGATGAAATGCCTCGACAGGAAGGTCGAGAGGAGTTAGGACAAGGGCAAGGACGTAGGGAGAATAGGGAACCACCACGTAGACATCACAGACGTCATGAAAGAGATGATCATGACGAACCCCTATTCGCAACCCGAAGTATGCTTGATATTAGAGAGGCAGTTAGGATTCCCACAAGGCATTTAAAAGACAGTAGGATCAAGCGTTTGGATATAAATAATATCCCACGTTTTGAAGGGGGATACAACGCTGATCCTCAACATCATTTACAGGCATTCCACGACGCCTGTGCCTTGCAGAACATAGACAATGAGTGGCAGAAACTCAAGTTGTTCCCAAGGACACTCACTAAAGAAGCAGAAAGCTGGTACCGGTCCTTAGAACCGGAAACCATCAGGAGGTGGAGTACGATGCTTGAATTGTTCAACAACAAATATCAAACGTACTCCAGAGTGTCTAACTTGCGTAAGCAGATCCAAGGCTGGAAACAAGGAGCTCATGAATCCTTGGATGCTGCCATGGCCCGTTACTACACATTGCTACATCGTTGCCCGGGCCATGGGTACGCTAAGCGGGATCAACTTCGCCACCTCGTGGATGGGCTACGAAATGAAACGAGAAGAACTCTTGGGACTTACGCCCAAGGGAGACTCTCCCAACTAAGAGCCCATGAAGTTGAAGTATTGTTGGAACAAGTAGCGCAAGAAGAGGGTGAGCTACGGAAAAGAGAAAGTGCGGAGGAATACAACCGTGATCCCTCCCTTCGTAAGAAGGGAGTGAAATTCTGTGATGAGGAGGATGAGTCACCACTCGAAGAGTTGGTGAACAGGAAAACTGTGCCGATCCAAAAGTTAACAACGGAGGTATCGGCTAAGGTAGACCAAATGTGGGATTCCTTAGACTCACGAATAGAAACAGTCCTGAAAATTGTAGAAGAGTCTAAGGATGAGCAAAGTAGTGATAAAAGCAAAGACAAGCGGAGAAACTTTAACCCTGCACATAACAAGGGTAAGGGAAAAATCTCTAACTCCGATGAGGCTGAAAATTCTGATTCAGACAATGACGGTGGATGTGAGGTCTGCTATTATGACCATCCTAAGGGATGTTGTCCAATTATCTCACATCTGCAGGAGTCTGGGGTGTATGCATTAAATCCAAGACTTAATCAACGGCAAACACCCAGAAGGTTACCTTATCCACAAGGTAACCCGAGGCAGTTCCACCAACCCTTGACGTATTATCCAAGTGGAACACCTCCGCAGCCCATCGAGCAACATCAGCAGTGGCAATACCCACAGTCATGGGGGATGCCACAGCCAACACATCGATACCCTTACCGGCAGCCTGATCCTTATGGTTATTATGTGCAGCAGCCAGTTTCTCCAGGTGACGCTATGAGTCACACTCCACGCCGTCACTACTACGCTCGGGAGTACTTCAGAAGGACTCCTTCTCCTCCGGGAGACATTCCACATTCTGTCCATCCTCTAACTCCACCCGCACCTTTTCCTCAAGTAGTTCCCATAACACCTCCTGCTCCAACAATGCAAGGGGAACTTCCTCCTCAACCGCAGCAACGTCACGCTGCGAGAGCTGTAAATATCCAACCGGGTACTAGTTCTGGCGACAACTGTGGAAAGAAGAGACATTTTTTCAGAACTAAAAGCCTTGAAAAACTCTCGCAACAACAAGCAGTTGAGGCCATGTTCACGCCTCCACCATCTAACACTTCGGAGCACCCTTCAGTCCAAAGGGGTGTAACGCACACGGTTATGCTAACACATACCGTAACTGACTGGATCAAGGTAGGCCACCTTCCCAGGAAACTAACTGACCCTGGGAGTCCCTTTATTTATTTACAGATCACTGGAAATGCACCACATCGAGCTCTTCTTGACTCAGGTTCCGGAGTCAACTTAATTTCGCAAAAGATGTATCACGCCTGGAACCTGCCACAACTTAAGAAGAGCAATATCCAACTAGAGTTGGCAGACCAGTCCATCACCATTCCCTTGGGATTGGTGGAGGATGTTATTACCACTGTGTGTGGCTGGTCCTACCCAGCAAATTTTCTAGTGATCGATGTTGACAACAACGAAGGGGACTTCCCAATTATAATGGGAAAGGCATGGCTAAGCACAGTAGATGCATGCCTTAGGATCCGCAATCTTTCCTTGGAAATCTCCAAGATAAACATATGTGGAAAGATTGAGAAGAGGATAGTTCCATGCATCACATACAGTGATTCATCGGGTGATGACATGGAGGAAATGTCTCCATGTAACAGGTGTGCCCAAGAAACTCTGCAACAAAGATGCCTATACGTAGCAACCACACAAGAAGTAGTAGACACCCCGTGGTTGGCAGCTACTCGTAGGAGCAAACAAATATGCATGGAACAAACTGGGGAAACTCATGCCAACAACCATGGCATAGATTCATTGGAACATGGGCGTCGCCAACTTCCACCCCTCATGGAACAAACATCAATTGGGAGAAGTTGGGCACTTCTAAGAAATTCAAACAAACGCTCATTACTTTGGATCTCTCCCTTACAACTCAGTCATGGGGGAGATGGCCACCTATGCTAACTATATGGTGTCCTTAGTTCTTTTAAGTTTTTATTTTACAACATTTTTGTTTTACACATTTTTGTTTTACAAATTTCTTTAACTTTTCTAATTTTTGTTTTACAACTTTCTTTAACTTTTCTTGTTTTTGTTTTACACCATTGTTATGCTTTTCTAGATAGTGTGTGTGTGTGTGTGTGTCATCCACCCTGTAAGTTCGTCACCTAATATGTGTTTAGGCCGATGGGATGAACTGTTTTTCATTAATTGCTGATGTTTGGTTTTTACCTTTAAGTTCCAATGTTGATACTAAGGTATGTCTCTTCTGATATGGCAGGCAATGAGATCACTTCATCCATCCATCCATCAAAGTCCATGGTTTCCCTTGGCTTGGAAATGTACAGTTCCCTTCCAATAAGAACTTTAACGAATTGGTGACTGGGCATTTCTCAAACTAAGGAAGGACTCAAGGATTGTAAAGGGTGTGGCTTCAAGGGAACTTGATGCTTTTGTGTTGGTCATTCACTTGGGGGCTTTGTTGTTTCCTTCTTGAGTTTTCTTACCGTTCTGATGTTACCCATTCCTCGGAAGCTGAGATAATAAAAATAAAGAAGTCTTTGCATGGTGTGGTCCCCATGCATAAAAACACAAAACACAATAAAAAAAACCAAAGTGAGGATACAAAGCACACCCCTAAGACGAAATAAAATTTGAGCAACAAGCACTGCTTAGGGAACCAACGCGTTCCCTCTAACAAAGGCCCTTCTCGCTTCCCATTCTCTCCTCTGTTTCGTCAGAATGGTTGTGGCTCTTTGAAGATGCATCCTTGTTATCCAAGTGGATGGTTTAACCAAATGCATTGATGCGAAGTCACTGGAAGTGGTTGGTTTGAGCTAGAGTTGGAATGAGATTCGCCAAGTCATGTTAATCATAAACCACACAAGGGGCTGTACACCACCTTGTTCTTGGGATTCCATTCCACTTCTCTTCTTTCCATCCTTCTCTCCATTGTTCACCTCATTGCCGGTTGTATCATTAGTGTCTATTTTGGTTGATGCATTGTTTTATTTTTGGTAAATTCTTACAATTAAGACTTTAACTCTTGTTCCACAGGACATTCCCAGAGCCTATGGACTCTTTGAATGTGGGATTGTCAGGGCATTAAGGGCATGAGCCTACTTTGGGGAGGACCCACTGACACTCCTATTTGGAACATTAGTTAACTTCTTTTCCTTAACATTTTTGCAATTAATTTTATTTTTGTTCATTTCCATCTTGACATCCATTTCACCGATGCCATAGTTGTCCCTTTTTACCTCTCTTTCTTGCTCCTTTTCTTTTTCCATTCTAACGCTACCAGAGATTCACGATTAGTCATGGGGGTACAGGGCCTGCTTTTTCGATTTTTCTCCTAAGCCTCGGATTTTTTCGTTTTTCTTCCTAACCCCTATACCTTCGGTAGTCATCATCTACATTTTCACAGATCCATATCAGCCATACCACAACCTAGCCAATGAACCTAAACCAAAGCACGATATGCTTTACTGAATGATTCAATTACCCTTGCTAATATATGATTGTGTTGTGTGTGTAGATGGCAATCATACAACAACAGAATGGATCTGGAGCAAACACTTGGAATGGAGCAGCACTGAAGCAGTTGTACAAGGAGCAGGATCGATAATG
>MNCI01013895.1:2013074-2047901 GCA_015680685.1 Gnetum montanum | reverse complement strand
TAGGCTAGAACGTGTGATAAGTACAACTTGGCTACGAGCATCCACGGGTGTGTACGGCTAGCCAAGGAATCGGCTGCTTATCACACTTAAGCTAAATAGGTGCCTCGGTACGATCACTTTGAGCACTTGCGTTACGTGTGGTGATCCCAGCAATGATTAGCGTTTTGTAGCCACAGTTGCATAGTTCAGGGTGTGTCCGGTAAGTGGGAACAGATGTTGACGCTAGTTAATTTAGACTTAGGACATTAGTTAGAGTTAGTTAGTTTCTCAACCCTTTCTCTCATAGCATAGGCGATAAACTGAAAAATACCAAAAAAATCACATACCTCAGACTTGCTTAATCATACACCGTGACACATACAAGCAAGCCTGGGAAGACAACGAACAATTAACCCCAAGTGTTTCTTATGGCGTTAAGGCATTTAGTCTGTGGAGTTCGACTGGATCACGCGTACACGCTCATATTCGTATGGTTGAGTGTAGGGGTACCTCGCCACTCATCAATTAATAAAGCGGAACAAGTACAACTAGTTTCAAGTGTTTAAGTTTAATTGTTTGATAATCCCAGTATTGTTATTGCTTGGTTCGCCTAGTAGCATAATGCTTGGTAACCCAATAATGGTTACATGAGCCCAAGGCATGTACAGTAAGCTGGGACCAAATGCTCATCACTTTATCCTAGTTTAGATTTACCTTCTTGTTGTTAGTTAGATTAAATACTTAATTTCTCTATTATCATTAAGATTAGTTTAAGGCCACAACAACATCAATTATCATATGTCTCACTTTAGACTAAAGCATACATGAAAAAGCTACCATTAGTCCAAGTGGGAAGATAACATCTTGCAATAAATTCTTAATGATCTAGATGCCACAACTAGTCCCATCCATGGAATTCAACTAGATTGCACATGAATGTTTGTGATTTGTATGGTTGGGCGTAGGGGGTACCTGCTGCTCATCATTGGTGTCGTTGCTGGGGATGGTCCTAGTTATCTAGATCAGTTGTATTATACATGATCATTGTAAACATATTAACGATCTATCTTCTAGAAAACATTAATATTTTAAGTTACACACATTATCATTAATGAGTGGTGAGGTACCCCTACACTCAACCATACGAAACGAGCGTAGCACGCGCGATCTGGTCAAACTCTGCAGACTAAATGCCTACACGCCCCATGGAACACTTGGGGTTAATCATTCGTTGTCTTCCTGGACTTACTTGTAGTTGTCACGGTGTATGGTTAAGTAAGTCTGAGGTATATGATTTTTATAGTGTTTTATGGTTTTATGTCTTCTATGCTAAAGAGGTGAAGAGTTGAGAAAGCTAACTAACTCTAACTAAGGACTAATTCTAAATTAACTAGCATCAACATCTGTTCCCACTTATTGTGCACACCCTGAACTATGCAACTGTGGCTATCAAATGCTAACCGTTACTGGGATCACCACACGTAACACATGTGCTCGAAGTGGTCGTACTGAGGCACTTAACTAGCCTAAATGTGATAAGCATTCGTTCCTTGGCTATTCGTACACATCCTTGAATGCTCGTAACCAAGTTGTAGTTATCCTACGTTCTAGGAGATAAGGGTGAGAGAATCTAATCACGATGAGTAGCCGATTCCTTGATTAGCCATACACATTCGTAAATGCTCGTAATCAAGTTGTACTCATGCCGTGTTAATGCAGGTAATAAATAATAGGTAGGAAATAACATGTAATAAATAACAAATAATAAATCCTATTCCATGCACTACAAGGTTTATCGACAAAGCTCGTTTTTATTGCCATACACAGCTTATGTTCAGGTACAAAGCTGCTCGAATAAAGATTTGTTCACTTGGGGACTCCTACTATGGGCACATGGAAAATATTCTATCTCTGGAGTGATCAATTTGCCAAAGTTTTCCTACTTCTAGCCTAGGATGGGAAATCAGTGGAGTGCCACCTCTTATTTATAGATTTGGCGATGGACTGCGATATCACATACGTGACATTGCAGGGGACGACGCGATATCGCGGCTCATGCGAATCGCGTCTCATCAATCATGCAAAACCATGTCTTCTTCACATAGGGCCAAGAATGCATCACATGATGAAAACACTAGTAGGAGAAATAATAGAATATATACTGAGGAAAATTAAAGTGAACAATCACAAGTAGGGATTTCCTATCCTCATTTAGACCCTTACTACACTCAAATACTATGTTCAACTCATGTAGATAATTCTAGAGGAGATATAGTAAGTCCTAAAACAAGTAGGGCCTCAAGGCCTAGGACTTCCTCCAAACCTAGAAGAGGTACATCAAGGGACCAAAGGGGAATATATAGTAGCCATTACCACTCCAATGAAAAATATAATAGATGAACCTATCATTGTGGAGAGACAAGTAATTTCATGCATCATTAATAATGATAAAGGGTGTAGTTGTGGGTCAAAAGTTCAAAATATTAACATAATCCCTATACTAACCAACAACAAATGTGAAGAACAAGTGTGTGAACAAACAAAAGCATGGGTCACTAAACTAAAAGACATCCAACAGACAAAAATTGAGAACCTAAAATCATCTAAAACATGCATGGAAATATCTAAACCACTTATTAACTTCTATTCTAAGAAAATGCCCCCAACTAAGAGCTCACAAAAGGAAATATTGCACCATAATCATACACAAATAGAAAGAGGAACTAATGACTTAGATGATCAAATTCAATTATCATCAAGATTACGTCGGACAATAATAAAAAAACCAAGTCACTAAGGATGGTAAGTGAGAAACCTCAAGTGTATGATCCAGGGGATCTAGGGTGCATTTTTCAAACACTCACCCATGAGTTTAGTCATGGGGAGAGGCCTTATCCTAACTTAGGAATTAATAAGTGCTTTTTAACTTTTTTGTTTTCTACTTTTTGGTGGTTTTTGATTTTTTGTTATACCTTTTTCCTTTCTTAATACTTTTTTTTTCACATTCTTTAGTATCTTCTCATTCTTTTATACTTTCTCAGTTCTTAAATTTTTGATATTCTTTGATATTTTCTAATTCTTTGATAATCTTTCATTCTTACTATCTTTGCAATTCTTGATATCCTTTACAATTTTTTCTATACTTTGCTATTCTTTTTACTCATACATATTTCTATCAATTTCCAATAAAACACATCGAATAAGGCAAGATGTAGTCCCAGTAAGGTGAATATTTCTCTATGTTATCAAATCATAAGGGATTGATTATTTGTATAGTGAGACCACATCACCCATCCATCTATTCCAATAATAAGAGGTTCTTCCCATGGCCATAATGATATTCTTTCCATCATCAAACTAAGAATAAACTTGTGATCATTATGCCTAGACAGAAAGGTGAAGAATCAAGTGAGAATGCAAAGGGTGTGACATCAAGGGGATTTGTGGATTCTCTTGGCTTACTACTATGAGTTCTATCTTGTTGCTAAGGAAGTATTATATCATTGTAGATCTAATGAAAAATAGGAGCAATAGTATAATAAGTGATGCCTTACCATGTCATTGAAAAGACATGTTACCCATGCTTGAAGGTAGTCCTTTGGTAAGGTTGACATAGCTAAAAATAAAATTCATGCACAAAATAAATTTTTGGGGGTTGCATTGGAAAGACATCTTACCCATGCCTAAAGGTAGGTGACTTCTCAAGAATCTAAATAATAATAATAATAAGTGTAATGAATAAAATCCTTCCTTGGATAATATGATAAGTGGTAATGCAATAGTGATAGTCTTATGATTGTAACTCTTAGAGACGAAATAATGCAGTGTCACTGGAAAGTGGTTTCGACTTAGTTTGAATCTTGGAAAGAAAGGGGTAGTGATTACCTTAACCATAAATAACACACAAGGATTCATTATGCCTATGGTAAGATACCTCACGTCTTAATTTCAATAATCTTCTCTACAGTCCATCTCACCTCATTGTATATTTAATCATAACTTGTGGTTTTGTATAATATAGTGTTATTTTCCAAATTTGGTGACACTAACATGTGTGTTTTGCTAGATAGGTATGTCTTACATTCAAATCTTTGAGTACCCAAGGACATTTTTAGACATGGTTATACAAGGTCATTAAGTGCTGGAACCTGCTTTGGGGAGGATCCACTTGTATAACTTTTGTATTTCATAATTGCCAAGTAATTCCACATCATCTTGTGCCTTCTAGAACATCTAATAAACTTTCCATATCATCTAATAAATGGTCTGTACACCAAAAATTCATTATCCATTTCTTATCCATACTATAAACTTTTGTTGTTAGAGATTCTTTCTTCATGAATCTTGAACACTAAATTGTTGAAACTTGTGTATCAATCATGGTCCATGACCCTCCATACAAGCTTTATATCTTTTAGACATTTCATTTGATTCATTTTTTCCAAGAAAAAAATCAATGAAAAATTTGAATTTTTTAATGGTGATGTCGTAGGCACCTACAATATCGTATCTAAGATGTATGATCTACGATGTCACACATATAAAAATAGTATATATACGTGTGGGAATTAGTGAAAATTTTCATTTCTCTCATTTGTAACAAGAGAAGTTTTTGCAATTTTTCCTTCACTCTCTTGCACGCTGGCTTCGAAAGGCCATAACTTCTTCCTTGTAGCTATGATTCCCAAAATTCTTCAATCCTATTGTTCCTAGAGCACTTAAATTAGTTGTGGGGAGTGGTGGGGGTAGGTAGGGTGGGTGGTGTGGTGTGCATTGCATGATATAAGTGAATGTGAATGAAAATTTGAAATTTTGAGCCAAAAATTCCTAACGCTCGGAAAGATACTATAAAGGGTAAGTACAAGAGAATAATAATATTAAAGTTAATTAATCAAACTAAGGTAAAAAAGATTTAGATAATACTCCTAATAGACCATATCAACTATTTTAGGCCATATTAAGCAAAGAAAATGATATAAGGTCATAAGTAACTAAAAGCTATAACACTTAAGGGGTTCCTTTTTTGCAATTTTTTCTAACTCTACAATTATAATATGATAGGAACTTGATCTAATGAAGGGTATGAGTAAGGTAAAAAACTACTAAGAATTGATAGGAACACATTAAGAATTTTAAACTCTTATGGATTGCATATGGCCTTGAGGAGAATCCTAGAAGGAGGACCTTTCCAACATGGAAGCAAGAGATCAAAAGGCCACGAGAGAGGCCAAGTGGAAGAACAAGCTCCTTAAGCGAGACATGTAGATTTGCTCCAGAAGCTGTAAAGATGCAACTTCAAGTGTTTCCTTCATGACCTACATTAACCAACAGTGAAGAATGGTACTTAGAAGAAATGTACCAATTTTGGCAAAATAAACATGCTAATGCAATAGTTAAAACTGAGGAAGTCTTTGTGCCATACTTAGTAAAGAGAGAGCATATGAAAAAGAAGAAAAGGCTAGAAGAAAAGAAACTTCACACACTCATGAATAGATATCAATTTCAAAAGCCTAACAACAAAGGGAAGAAGTTAATGGAAGAGCCTTCACTACCTAGAACATGAACAACATAGTGTTACTTCAATTTTTTTTATCTTATCATGAATTTGTGTCAATTTTGTAAAAGCACCACTGTTGCACTCAAAGTCAATTAGTAATCTCTTACCTTCCTAATTCTATAAAGAAAGCTCAGTCCTATCTTGTTAACTTGAGGACATGTTTTTAGTTAGTTATGAGGGTATGATGAATCATTAGTTGGCTAAGATATCGTAGATGCTATGTCATAGATGCTACATAGCATCTGCATTGTAGCATCCTTGTCAGTACATCTCAGTTGGATGCTACATCGTAGATGCTACGTCACATGGGTTTTATGAAAAAGTTAATTTTTGATCCACTACGATATCACATATATGATATCATAGCACATGTTATGTCATCATATATTTAATATTGTAGGATGCGTGCTTGCCTATAAATGCAACACTTGAGCTCACAATTTTAATAAGTTTCATTCCATCCTTAGATTCTTGCAATTTCATTTTGTAGTTTTAGCGATAGAGTGAATGCCCGCAGTGTGGTATTGAGCAGTTGTACAGAATTTTTATTTGAGTGAAGTGTACTTGGGCACAATTCATGTTCAGAAATAAAAATTGCGATTGCTTTTCATCATTGAAGCATCCACTTATTTTTACTATTTTACTTAGCATAGTTTTTACTGTTTTCTTAGTTTAATCATTTACATTTCCAAGTACTTTACTTTCTTGTTCATTAGTAAAGCAGAATGAGTACGACTAGTTTTGAGCATTTAAGTATAATTGTTTGGTAATCTCAGTAGTGTTATTGCCTGATTCGTCTAGTAGCATAACACTTGGTAACCCAGTAATGGTTACATGAGCCTAAGGCATGTACGGTAAGCTAGGATCGAATGCTCATCGCTCCAAGCTAGTTTAGATTTACCTTCTTGTTGTTAGTTCAATTAAATACTTAATTTCTCTACTATTGTTAAGATGAGTTTAAGGCCACAATAACATCAATTATCATATGCCTCACTTTGGACTAAACCATACGTGACAAAGCTACCACTAGTCCAAAGGGGAAGATATCATCCTGTAATCAATGCTTAATGATATAGATGCCACAACTAGTCCCATCCATGGAATTCAATCAGATTGCATGTGAACGTTTGTGATTTATATGGTTTGGCATAGGGGTTACCTACCACTCATCAACTATTAAAGACAATATTTTAGTTGGTGGTGATTTCCTCAAAGGACTTATTTGTGAGGTAGGTTAAAGTAGATGGATTCCTCCACTGATTGATCCATCTATAATGATAAGGTCTACTTTAGTTTTTCTTATTTGAAAATGGAAGAGTAGAAGGATGACACACATAGTCATCTATTATGACTAGAGGTTTCTATACATAGAATATCCTATCTTTTATAATTTTTGGAGAATCATTAGGATTTGCAAGGAAAATCTCTTTGTCTAGAATGCAATTAACAAGGATGTCTTCTAGAAACATGTGTGAACCCTAGTGAATCTTATAGGAGCTCTTGGTAATCTCCTCCTTATATTCCTACGACCTTATTGCACATGAGATGCAAGAATTCCATTGTGGCCAAGTTGCCATTAGAGTACCTAAGTAAGAATGTCATGTTCATCTGGTTTGATAGAAAAACCATAAACATAGAATCGAGTGGATTGGTAATTGCTAGTTCCATGTTAAATGATAGGGACTACTTGAGAAGCTTCTTTTGAATATAAGTTAAACTCACCTAGCTCAAAGATGAAGCCATGATTTTAAGTGGCTTCCATTTTTGTCATTTGGAGGATGACGATGGCATGCCAAAAAACTTTGCCTATGAACACTTAGGCATAATAGTTATGGAAATTTAGCAAATACATAATGGTTTTTTGAATTAGGATTTTGTAACAACTTTGAATGATAACTAATGATAATGTTTCACTATTTATTGTTGCTCTCATTACATTTTTTGTGTGAGGTTTCACTTACTTATTGGAGTGATTAGTAATGGTATGTGCCTTAATTGTGTTGCTACTCCTAACATGTGTGTGCATCACATGGACTATTATAGTGAGGGTGTTGGTCACGCTTTTATTTTATGTCTTAAATGTTTAAAGATTAACATTCTTTCTTAGTTTTTACCCATGTCTTCTTTGAAGAGTATTTTGTAAACATGTTTAAGTAGAGTTATCATGGAACTTTCAAACATAGACTTACATGTGTCCCATTGGCACTATGGATGTTAAAGAAAATATTTTGATTGTTGGTGATTTCCTCTAAGAATTTTTGTTTGAGTATGGTCAAAATTGATGGATTCCTCCACTCATCAATCTAGCTATAATGATAAGGTCTGATTTGGTTTTTCTTATTTGAAAATGGAAGAGTGGAAACATGGCATACATAGCCAATGGTTCTTTAAGTAGAGGTTTTTATACATAAAAAAATTCCATTTGTTATAATTTTTATTTTCACAATAAATGTACATGTAAACTAGAACATTGGGAGAATCATCAAGCTTGGCAAGGAAAATATCTTTGTATGTAATGCTATTTCCAAAGAGGTCTTTCCAAGAGATGCATGAGTCATAGTGAATCTTGTGAGTATCCTTGTCAATATCCTCCTCATATTTCACCATCTTGTAGCACATGAGATACAAGAATTTTGTTATGGCTAAGTTATCATTGGAGATCCTAAGAAATAATGTCATGTTTATTTGTTTTCCTAACAAAATATTAAATAAGGACACATGGATTATCAATTTTAAGTTCCATGTCATAGGATAGGGACCACTTGTGAAGATTATTTTAAACAAAAGTTGAACTCCCCTTGCTCATAAATGAAGTCACAATTTCAAGTAGCTTTCATTTTTATTGTTTGAAGGACAACAACCACATGTTGCTGAGGGCTTAAGTGTCACTATTGTAGAAATTCAACAAATGAATAGTCATTTTTTAAATTATGATTTCGAGTCAAATTTAGATGGTAATTAACAATAATGTTTCATTGTTTGTTACTTCTCTTATTACAATTTTCTCGTGAGGTTTTGCTCGCTTAGTGGAGAGAGTAGTAGTAGTGCATGCCTTGGATGTGTTGCAACTCCTTACATAATATGTGTGTGCTACATGGATGGATATATTGCAAGGATAGAACCATATTTCACATTATGTATTAAATATTTAAAGATTAACATTCTTTCTTGGTTTTTACCAAGTCTTCTCTGAACAGTGTTTTATAAATATGTTTAAGCATAGTTATCTTGGGGCTTTCAAACATGGGGTTACATGTATGTATGTTAACATTAGGACTGTTGTTCTTGTAAAATTATTTTTTCCAACTTTGCAAGAATATCTTGTTGTGGTAATGATTGTCATAATCTAGGATCCAATACAACCTAACATGTAATTGAGCCAGAATCTTTTGGAAAACTAATGGTTTGAGAAAAACTAATCTGTCAAATAATTTCTCTTAAATCAAAAGGGGACTTTTAGATCATTAGAAAAGCCAACAATCTAACCCAAATGTTTTTTCTAAATGTTAGTAAATTAAAAGTGAAAAAGAAAATGTTTATGCATGGAATAAGTAGTAGAAAGGAAAAACATGTAGGAAACACATATAACCCATAGTGGGATAAAACAAGGCACTGTGAAGTGCAAAAAAGAATGAGCATATGGCTAGTAATAAAAGTGTTAAGAAAATATTATGAAGTGAAATAGATCTATTTTATTAGTATAGCAAATCCAAGAGGAAAAATACAAAAAAAAAAAAATCTAAGGTAAAATTCAACAAATATAAAAAATAGAAGTGACTAAAGTAATTCTAGATTACAAGGAAAATAGGGAAATACGAGCTTGCTAAGAATGTTCTAGGATGTGTATTAGGGATTAAGGATGTCTCATGAGGAGCTATGTTACCTTGTTCTTTCTTTGATGTGTGCACCTAATGCAAATTTGATAGAAACAATTGCATATATAGCACCTAATGAAGTAGAGAAATGGATTAGATCAATGCATTGACCTAATTCCATGTAACGTTTTGTGTTTTAGGGGTAAAATACAAAGAAGATACAATGCAATAGCAAGGAAAAATGAAGAGAAATAAGAGGAGCTGATTATCTCCAGAGGAAGAGTAGTTAATCTGTAGAGAGGCAAAGTCTTTAGAAGAAGTAAAATTATGCTAAGTAGCAAAGATAATTACCAAATGCTAAGCAAATGCTGATTATTTCCAAAAGCCAAATGGAACAAAATGCCAATTAACCACTTTTCATATAGGGATATCTTCCTATTTAAAGGTTAAAATTTCCTTGTAGGTCGTGTAGCAACAAAGCATTAGAGCCAATAGAATCTTCTAGAAGGTTCTAGATAGAAGAATCAACATGTAGTTAATTGTTGTGAAAATTGATATTGGACATCAAATGTAGGGTTAATGTTGAAATTGACACTAGATGTCAAAACTTAGAGCCATAAAGGTTGAATAAAAAATGATGCTACTCATGACACATGACATCACTTTTGAAAACTTGAAGATGGCTTTAACACTAAAAAACCATAGAATGCACCTGGGACTTTGGCTTATGTGGGAGAAGCTAAAGTGGGTACAATAGTAGTAAAATTTTACAAAGTCTCTATTAACAAGATTTGGAAATTCATGCCCTTCTAGATTAGATAGAATATAGGCACAATTTTGTAGAGACTATACCACTAGAAAAGAACCTTGCCAATTAGGGAAGAACATTGGACCTTTAGAGTTTAGAAAATGGTGAAGGACTAGGGTACCTTCATGAATCTCTCTAATTTTGATATATTTGAAATAAGAATGTTAAATGTCTTCTTGATATTCATGTAGATGTTTGAGAGTAGCTTGACATTGTTCTTTTAGAATATTTAACTTAATGCATCACATATTATTTTTTCCATGATCTACAAGTCCCCTTTCGATTTTTCCCATGATCTACAAGTTCCCTTTAATTTAAGGGAAACTAGTTGAAATATTAGTTTTCCTGGACCGTTTGGTGGTCATGAGATTGCCTAGCTTAATTTCATGTTGGGTTGTTTCAAAGTTTGGTATTATGATGATTCCTACTACAACAAGTTTAAATCTAAGTAATGAGAATATTGGAATAGCAACTAGAGCAAAATAATGTAGCATAAAGAAACAATATATATTGATATAGTATTATAATCATTGTGTGGTGCAAAGACCTTAGAGAAAGAATTATTGCATAAATTTAGAAAAAAAAAACAAAAGAAAAGCACTTGATAAAATAAAGCAGATATGAAAAACAGAAAATGAACTTCACTTCTAAATTAAGAAAATAAATTGCAGACAAATACGCTCATAACATTAGACAATTTTAAATGTTGCTCATCACCTAGTTATCTTTAAATGTTGCCATATTTGATAGCCTAAAATCAATGCAAACTAATCACTTGCCACCTTTCTTTGGGAAAATTATGAGTGTGCTAACCCACTCACTATCCACGATGGGATAGATGAACCCCACCTTGAGGAGTTGTCTAGTTTCTTGTTTGACGATTTGCTTTAATTTGGGCTTCAACTACCTCTGCGACTACCTTCTTGGCTTCATGGCTAGGTTGGTGTAGATACGATGTTGGCATATCCTTGGATTGATTCCAGTTAGTTCAGGATACGATAAAGCAAAGGTTGTTAGCCATTTGTTAACCACCTTTAATAGCTTTTCTTTTTGTTCGAGAGCAAGATTTGCATTGATTATAATCAACTTGTTATTTTTTAAGAATGCATACTCCATGCCGACTAGTAGAGTTTTTAACTCTAGGGGCTCTAGCTAGAAATGATCAGGGATTACCAACTCTCTCCAACAGGTATCATCATCTTCATCATTAAAGAGTTGGCAATGAACTTGCTCAAGTTCATCCATGCCCTCAACATAAGCACATGTCAGGCTCTTAGAGGGTTTCATGCATAGTGTGCTACTATTAGAGTCAACTGTTAGCCACTTGGTTACTATGTATAGGCACCTTTGGATATTAGTTTCATGTGCATATTGATTGCATGCTATAATGGATGTACTTTCAATGGGCCAAATTTTCTACACACAACTGCATCCATTATCTTTATATGCGATGCATAGAACTTGCTTCTTCTCGAGTTGTTCAAATTTGTTCTTCTTGGAGATTTTCAAGGAGAGGTCCCTGATGCCCATTTGTGCATTAATTATGCTTAACCATGCATGTCCCATAATGATCGGAAAGTTACCTTTTCAGTTTTCTACCTTGATCACTAGAAAATCGGTAGGATAGGACCACCCTCAAACTGTAATCACAATGTCCTTCATTAATCCCAAAGGGATAGTAATTGACTAGTTTATCAATTCCAAATGGATATTACGCTTCTTGAGTGGTGGTAGGTTTTAGGCCTTGTACATGTCATGGGAGATGAGATTGACACTAGAATTGGAATCAAGAAAAGCCTTGCATGGCTCATGTTTAGTGATTTGTAAGTAAATAAGAGGACTTTTTGGGTTAGATCTATTCGTGGAAAGGTTGCCAGCCTTGATCTAATAAGAGACAACATGAGTTAACATTACAATGTGGATTTGAGGTGGCATTTGGTTTGAAGGACTCTTGAATGTGTTTGATGTAGAGGCTGAGGGTGCTCGAGATATAGGGAAACCAATTACATTAGGTTGTAAGGGCATAGGAGGACTATTAGGTTAGAAAAATGGTTGTTTCTTGGATCTATTTTCCAAACCACTTGGGTGGAAGATTGGTTGTAAATTTATAGCCCTTGTAGCATTTCATTGTTGCAAGTGTGGGGGAATTTCACCTTGCATAGATGGAGTAGGAGGCAACTAGGTTGAGGGTAGAGGGATTTGTTCAAACAGATGTGGAGGGTGGTATGGATATGGGAGCTCCCCTTGAGTAGATGGTGAATGAGGTTAATGATACTCTGGAGGATAATAGTGATGCTGGAATGAGGCATGGTTGGCAGAG
Source organism: Gnetum montanum (assembly GCA_015680685.1). Classification (NCBI taxonomy): domain Eukaryota; kingdom Viridiplantae; phylum Streptophyta; class Gnetopsida; order Gnetales; family Gnetaceae; genus Gnetum; species Gnetum montanum. The sequence goes on along the minus strand of MNCI01013895.1, from coordinate 2,035,422 downwards.
CCACGTGGAGAAATGAGTTGCTGAACATACTACCCATATGGATCTAGTTTCCTATAAGGGTATTACTATCTCGGTGGTGGCATCCCCCATGATTGTGGTTTCTGCCACTATTGGTATTGCTCATACAATTGTGGTGGAGCTTCACTTGGATAGTAAGCTTATTGTTGTTAGTGGAACTACCTTGGATTTCCTTGAGGATAAGGTAATCGTTTGGGTGCTTGCCTTTTTCCTAGTTGAGGATTCAACATGTACACGCTAGAATCTTGTGTGACACCATAGGGCAACATCCCTTAGGATGATCATATTAATAGATGTCACACCGAACATCATCATCAGAGTCTATCTCCACAACTTCTTCTACTACTACCTATTTGGTAGGCATGTTCAGCTTCTTTCCACATCTTGTGATCATGATCACTATTATGCTATTTGGATTTCTTAATAATCTTTGTAGTAGTTTAGAATTTTTCATCCAAAGATCCCATATTTTATCAACCTTTATTGAAATATCATAAATATATTTTTGGATGGGCAAGGTTTTCCTGTTTACCATCTTGTCGAGTGGTGACTCCTCCTTGTCACAGAATCGGACCTCCCTTTTCTTGATGAAAGGGTCTCTATTATATTCTTTTGCACTTTTCCTCTTTTACAACTCACCTTCTTCTTTTCCAACCTGTTCTATCAACCTTTGGATTTGATGAGCTCTTTGTTTTAACAATCTCTCTTGGGTATAAACCCTAAGAGTTCTTCTAGTTTCTACTCTAAGGCCATTGATAATATGGAAAAGTTGTTCCCGCTGAGAATAACCAAGGCTAGGGCATCGGTGTATGAGGGAATAGTACCTACCCATGGTGGCATCCAGAGGTTCATGGTTTCCTTGCTTCCATCCTTGGATTTTCCTTCTAAGATTAGACACTCTAAAGTACATCTGATGCTTATCATTGAATAGCTCTAGCATTGTACTCCACCTATGGATAGATTTCAGCTCCAAGGACTGATACTAACTTTCAATTTCCTTAATGAGGATCTAGGGAAATAGCTTTCGTTTCTACCAATCATTTTCAATGTTCTATAAGGCACAAGCATCGTGAACGACTTGTAGATGGCTTTGTGGATCAGTGTTATATCCCCCCTCAAATATTGGAATATTGTTCATGTCTAGGCGCTTGATCTAACTATCCTTCACATGCCTAGTTGGAGTTTTTATAGCATTTGCAATATTTAATGTGCTTCGGGTTTCCAGAAAAGATTCATAATCATCATTATTTTATTATTGCCAATGAATTCCTTTATTACCCCTTCATTCATTGTGGGCTTGACGATCATTATTGTTGTCCCACTATTCACCTCCATCACAATTGTTCTTTTTGTGATGTTTGTCAAAACTAGAAGAGGAAGAAGAAAAAGATGTAGATGAAGAGGGAAAAGAGGGAGGAGGACTACCACCACCATGGTGTCTGCCAACTCCTCTTTAGTTGTCATGGTCATGTTCATTAGATTTCTTATCCTCTTGACGCTTGTTCGAGCCCCTGTCTTGACTACCATCTTTGCCTAAACCTAGATTGTTGATAGTTGATTGCACATTCAAAGCCACACCCCCATCATTAGTAACAAGGGGTGGAGAATTTTCATGTTGAGAGCTCCCTAAGGGAGGATCCTCATTGTTTTCTTGGTTTAGCAAGAATAAGGGATTGGTGAATTGTTTCCCCTTCACAATCTCATGGTGCCTCTCCTGGTGTCAATCTCTCCTACGTTGTATTTTGGTGGGACAATAGTCCTGGTAGTCATAATCATGCACAACATACTCCTCTTGAAGATCATGAATGTCCAACTTCTTAATAGTTTAAAGCAACATCACGTGGACAGATTGATTGGGAGGCATTACAATGTTGCCTTCCATATCACGCCATCGTAGTTGTTCATCCTGATGTAGGATGAAGGTGAAATTAGGAACATACTCATCTGGATGAGTATATATCAATTTTCATTCTTGAGGGATCGACGATTTAGCATTGTCATAGCTATGAGAAGAAGAAAACATTTTGCAAAACAAATAAAATATCAGTGTGCTCATGTAATTATATTATTTGGGAATGATGTTGACCTTAGGGTTTGTCCAAAGATGTTAATGATATTCATTGAACCTAACTAGTGCACATTTTAATAGAAAGAGTCCCTAGCAACAACACCAATGATGAGCGACAAGGTACCCCTACGCTCAACCATACAAATCACAAAGCATTCACACACAATTTTGTTGAATATAATAGACTTTATGTCTTTCGGTACACTAGTCTTCTAGGAAGTGAACCTTGCACTAATAGTCATTTGTTGTCTTCCCAATTATACTTGTGATGTGCAAAGGTATGGTTAAGTGTAATTGAGGCATATGATTTTTATTGTTTTATGTTCTTTGGTACTTAAAGAGAGAGATGAAGTAATTTAATAACTAATTTAATTTAACTAATTAGCTAATCTCTAACTAGTCCTAACATAAGCATCGAATCCCACTTTCTATACACGTCCTAAACCCATGTATTCACTACTGGGTTACCAAGCGCTATGCCACTAGGTGCACCAAGTAATAATGCTATTGGGATTACCAAGCTAATACATGTTTACACTTGAAGTAGTTGTACTTATGTGTTTAATCTATTTAGCTTAATTAATTAACTAATCTCTTAAATTCTTGTTTAGTTTAGTTTAACTTAATTAATTGCATAATTAATGAAAGTAATAAATGCATAAATAAATTATTAATCTATTCTAGGTGCTATAATTTTTGATTAAAAGGCTCGTCTTTATTGCCATACACACTGGTGTGGTTCAAGTACAACAATGCTTGAATAAAGATCTATATACTTTCTAACTCCTGCTATGGGCACTCAAAGAAATATTCTAACTCTCAAATGGAAAAATTGCAAGAGCTCTATTACTACTTTGAATTAACTCCAGATAAACACAGTTGTGAGCTTGTATTTATAGTTTTTATTACTGGGCTGCATTGATGGGGCCTCATAGACGTAGCAAATGCTACGTCAACATGGGCCCATCGGCATGGCTATGTCAACAGGGCCTTATCAACACAACACTTGGATGCTCATCACTAAGAAAAGAACCTAGAAGAGAACAACAATAGTCTTGGAGATAAAATTAGGGAATTAGAGATGACTGATGAGGATCTATATTACAATAGTAGCTATTGCTAATGAAATACTAGCAATGTAGGGAAAAGGGTTGAATTAGATTGATGCATGGATCTTGATCCAACCAAAATCACCATGTGTCAGGAGGACAATGTGATAAGGATATAATATTCTAGTGAGAAAAGCATAGGGGATCAAAATTTCCAATGAGGTTAAAAGTGCTTAGAGATCTTGATGCTCATAGAGAAAATTGTCAAAAAATTACTCTTTTAGGAAAATAATGTTTCTTTTTCTCTTGAGAGTTCTAGTTGATGTTCAACCCTTTTTTGATTAGGGGCATACAACTATTTATAGGTTAGAAATGTCTTGTAAATCATGAAGGAATGATACATTGGGACCCATGAAAACTTCTAGAAGCTTTTGGAGAGGAGAAATGACCTACATATCTATAGAAAATGTGAGAATGTAGCTAATGTAGAAGAATGACACTAGACATCGAATGATAAAATTAATGTTGAATGTTAAGAACATCAAAGTTGATGTTGAAAATGTAAAGTTAGGATCAATGTAGGAGATGGTGCTAATCATTAAAATTGAAGCCTAAAAGACAAGCAATGAAAAATGACATCATGAGTAATGCTAGACATTGATTCCAGGAAATGTAGAAGACAATGACTAGGAATAATATTGTTGATGATGCAAGATGTTGAAATTGGAACTTTTGGAGATAGCTTGAGCTATTGGAGCTATAAAGTGTACCTAAAACTTTGACTTATGCAGAAAAAGATAAAGTAGGTACAACAACCAACATTAACATTAGTGTCATCCTTGATGGGATCCACATTGCTCAATCTACATAGGCCAACTTGCTAAGAATGAAGTCTAGAAGTGAACTTCACTTAACTCCGAGGTTGAAATTGGTAACCCTAGCTTTATAAATATGTTATCAAAATCCATATTTCAAGGTTAATTTGTTAAGATCTAGATCTCTTTCTTGGATTTCAAGAGATCACAAGCATGGGCATTAGACCTTTCGGCATCACCCATATGCTCCACAGTCATCCTTGTAGCTTTAGAACCGATGATAACATAACATTGACATCAATTAACCAATGTCAATATGAGTTCCTAGAGTTAGAATATTTTTAACTTAGTGACAGTACTAGAGTTAGAACATTTTCACCTCAACATCAACACTAGAGTTAGAAATTTTTAGGTGTCAGCATTAGTTCCTAAAGTTAGAATTTTTTAGGGTTCAATATCACTTTCCAGAGCTAGAATAATTTAAGCTCATTGTTAACACCAAAGTTAGAATTTTTGACCCCAAATTGATTTTGGATTGTATTTACAACTTCCCCATCGACATACAAATCCTCCAAAGGTTTAATTTCAATCACCAAACCCACATTCTGCTCACAAATTGGGTTTCTATTATCAATTTTATTACACTTACGTTTTTCATCAATATTTGTAGTTTGACCATCCTTAGAGACAACCACTCCTTGTTTTGATAATAAAGCATTTTCTTTGCTTGGGAAGGGAATTGAAACCCTTCGCCTATATCCTATCTCTTAATATTTTAACATTTTAAGCTCTTTTATTTATGTTTCTATACTTCAAATTTATTTTTCATAGTTTATTTTCTATACTTAGTGTTATTAGTTTTAATTTCAACATTCAATACTTAGTCAATTTTATTGTTGAAACTCATCATTCTTATCGTTCGCATAGTATTCCTTGTTCATGTGTGGTAGGTTAAGTTCACATTCGATTGAAGATTTGTGCCTCATCATATTATTATCGTTGACTTAGCAAAGGTTATATTAAATTGAAGATTGTTTGTGACCACAAGTTAGATATTTTTATGCTTAGCTTGTGTAGGTTTTTTAGCATGGTTGGAAAGAACAAATTGGCTAGAATAGATCCTAAAATGTAAAATTGGAAATAGGCTTTAATATCAAAAGGCTAAAAAATAAGTAGAAGATAGAATACATGAAATATAATTTCACTAAATATATGAATGTATGAATAGTGATGAAATAAAAGCAACAATTTATATACAATCAATACATAGTCCATACTTGTTTGCTATTGTTATGGATTAACTAAGGAAATACAAGATGAAATTCCCCTTTGTATGTTGTATGCTGTTTGTTGATGATATTTTGCTAATTAGTGGATCCATTTGTTCTAAAATGGACAAATTGAAATAGTTTCTAATATCAGAAGGCTTAAAAATTAGTAGAAGATAAAATACATGAAATGTGAAATTGCAATTGAAATTTTTACTTATTTCCACCAAGGCCCCTAGGATCTATCAGACTAGTTTTAGAATTCCTTTTATGAATTTTTTTTTAAAAAAATTTATAACTTAGTGTTGCTCATTGGAATCAAACTTGTGACTTTGAGTTACCAAGTTAACACTCTTACTACTATGCTAACATCTAAATGCCAAAAAGTCCCTCCATGTAAACAATTTTACTACCTAAAATCAAGTTATAATGATATAGGAAATTAAAAGTATAACAAAAGAGAACTTATGTAATTAGTCTTATTAGGACAAGACTAGGATGATCACAATACTATTTGAACTAGAACTAGATGACTATCTATACCTCTAGGACATATAGACAACAAAAATTTTTATGATACATTCATTACAAATAACGATGTATTAGATTAGCATATTGATTGAAATCAAACTTGTGACTTGTAAACTACAAATTGCATCCTCTAACCAACTAAATATTACCTCACTTACAACCTTATTTAATTTCAATAAATTAAGTGATAATCACATAGGGAATGTCATTTGGAGTGATGGTAAGGTACTTAATTTTCAAGTTGAAGACTTGGGTTCAAGCCTGGGGCAGCCACTTGAAGAGATTAGGCTTTCACTCATCTACCAACTCTCTCAAGACCTCACTTAGCAAGATGAGTACTATGGCTCCAAGTAATGATCCTAAGTGATAATTACATGGTAAAGGGATGATTATTGACAAAACAATGAAAAAGCTACACTTACATCAACCATGAAGAGATACTTTAACAAAGTTTACAAGTAAACTTCCTATTAATAATTGATGTAGGCCTATATTAATAATTGCTTTGAATAACCGATTCTCCCCATGTTCATAAATATTTAGTTTTTGTTTGATATGTATTTTCGTATATTAGGTTTTGTTTTCAGGGATCATCCATAACTTTACCCTTCCGGCAAGGGTTTTTTAAGTTAGAGATTCTCCTTCCATCATGGCATAATGCATGACTGTCTTGTTAAGTCTATACACCACCATACCTTCGAACCGTTAAAAAACAGCCTTTCACCAAGATATAATGATAAATAAAACCTAAGATATTTAAATAACACTTTCAGCTAAGATCTAAAACATATATGCTTTCAAACTTGATCTTGAAAGTCTCGTTGGGGCGGTTCTTGTAGCCGTTGCAGGCTTGCACAGGTTGTGCAGCAGCCTCTTTAAAAACAATTTAATACTGCAGACTCTCCATAAATCGAATGATTAGTCAAATCCAGTTACTAAATACGTTGAAACAAGGTCGGTTTGGGTTGGCTTGCATGTGATAAGATACCATAAGCACGAGTTTATCCTGGGGAGGAAAAATTCACCATTACCATAACAAATTTGCTGTCATGTGCCCTTACAACACTTGTCTAACTTCGCACAAAAACTGTTAGAAATATTTGCTCTTGATTTTATGTTTGCATTGGGTTGTGGGTTGTTTTCCTACTTTTTGAAATGGGTAGATCTGTTAAAGATGGATGAAATGGTGCATTGAAGGAACAGATCCCACTGTTTTTGAAGCATCGTTTCCGATTGTCGTTACTTGCCCGACATATTGATAACCTCGGACATGCATAGATGCTTGAGCAGATTCAGTAAAAAATGCTGCTTGGCTGTTTTTGTTTGATGTGTAGATAATGTAAATATCTTCTCTATCCATGGATGTATCTCTCATGTTCAGAGTTCCGTGCTCTTGTCATATATGTTTGGATACTGGAAGTGATGGTCTGTTTATTTTAATAAATAAGTTCTGATTGACTGAAAAGAGTGTGTTGCAAGTGCTATTTATTGAATTTACTGTTACCAACACCCTGTTAAGGAAGGCTGGGGAATGATGGCAAAAAGTCTATATAAACCTAAAATTTCAGTTTTAGACTTTAGTTACAGTTTCAAAGAAGATTGTCAAATAACAATGCAGATGGAAGAACAAATCTCGATTGAAGAGAATGGTAGAAGAGATTTGAAAATTCATGCAGTTTCCTTGCAGGCTGCTGTAATATTCTTGGGTTTAAGAAAACAGGTTGCTATACCTATAATGAATGTAATGAATGAGAGAGTATTTGTAAGGGTAGCGGTCTTAAGATATGCTAACAACCTGCATACAACTTGTTAGGAGGAGGTTAGTATACTTTCACATATTTTCATTCAATTCTAACATTTCAAAGATAGCTACTGTGTTAATAGCACATATCTAAGAGACTACGAGGTGTAAACCAAATATACAGACAGGCCTTTCTAACGAAAATGATCTAATACTAAGACGCGTGCCATAGGCATGCTGATTTCTCCAAACCTAAACTTACACTCAAATCCCCAATTGATGAGGAAAGTAGTGGAAGCTGTGATCTTGGCTGCTTACATATTCTTGTGATGTGTTCACAAGGAATTTCTACCATGTAGTTCTTAAAATAATGGTTAAAATAGCATAGGATTCCATAGGGTCTTCATGCTCTGCCGCCACACTGGTTATGTAGCAGCCAACACACCAACACACTACCATTCTTACTATATTCCTTGTGAAAAAGAGCATAAAAATTATGCCCATGTAACAAAATTGAAAAGGAATACATCATCTTACTCTGGTTCTCTATTGTAAAGTCATTTTGTGAAAGCAATGGAAAACAGCTACAAAACATTGATTCCACCTTAAGTTACTTATATTATATACACTCAATTTCCCACAATATATCACTATGTTCTTTTAAGAACGCTATAATAAAATTTTAGTCCCTGTTTCAAATGGGTTGAAATTCATATTACTTTGTGCAGTTAGACTTTTAGGCCTGTTTTTGGACTTACATATAATTTACAGATGAAATGTTCTCTGTGTTACCATGGAACACGGTAAAAATATTTGTAAGAGCTGAATTCAGAAGACCACCTCATGCCAAAACATCTTATCAGAAGTCAACTTTAATAGCATAAGGTCTTGATTGTGATGACATCCTGATTGATGTCACAGATGATTCCAAACATGCAAGATTTGTCATTGAATAGTAGTCATTGTTAGGTTTTATCAATTATCCCCTTTTGCTGCTAATTAAGAAAGCTTAATTATCAAAGCAATTGCTAAAAGAAAAACAAATTTTAGATGGGATAGTTTACCAACCATAAACATTTTAAGCAGTCAATCATATTACCCCGGTGCTGGCTTGAATCCAATAGCAGGGAGACAAGTGTCACAAATTATGCAAGCCCATCTGTCTGTCTCAAACAAAGTTATCTTATCATTAACTGAGAATGACTGGTGATTTACAGCCTTTCTTCCCATCTAAACATATTAAGCAGTGGAGCCAACAAAGCACAATTAAGAGGAACAACCATATTAGCTGTACCCCATGTAAATGGAATTAAAAATTGTCAGAGCCACAGATGGTTGTTGGGCTTGTTCTACTACCTTGCCAACAAGTTAATGATGTAAATTTTATACAAGGCTCCTTATTTTAAAAATGCTTTGAGATAAATAAAGGACGGCAAAGATGTTCCCACCAAAGGAGTAAAATGCAAGGAATTCTCTTCATAGGAAAAGATTGAGAACACGAAAACTTAAGGGCCAATAATTGGTCACTATGAGATGGGCGGCATTAGAATAGTGTGAAAAAAGAAAAGCCCAAAAACTTGGGGATGTCCCTTGGAGAATACCAAAGTCGTAGAAAGCCCTTCATGCATTGACATGTAGCCCATGTAAACTTTATAGTGGGTTGTGGGTCCCACAAGGATGAAGTGGACACAACGATCCAATCTCATTTGTTCATGTGGGCCCAATGGGGCACTTTTCCTTTGTGGGCATACCTTCCATAATCATGGCTAGGTTAATGTGAACTCTAGGTTTGCATAAAAAATGCTTCCAAGTGGGACCCAGCTCCCACTGTCTTGATTTGGTTGCTTCTTCCATCTCCTCAGTCCTTGGACTTCAGATATGGGCCCCAGCTTTGACATTGAACTTTGCAAGGAACCGGGAAAAGTTTGTTAAACTGGGCCGTAAGCAAATGTTTTAGAAATGTAACAAAGGATTAAAAAAACATTTATGTTGCTAAGCTTAACCTGTCATGAGTGGCTAAGAAGAGATTAAAAACTTATAGAAAAATTATTGGCAAGGATCCAATTGCAGGGTGAGGCATATTAAACAGTGTATTTCTTGTGGACCAAGTGAGTTTGTGATAAGTGTGATGACCGCTTGTGTGGCAGCATGCCCTTGGACTTCAACAGCACAAACAGGCTGTGGTTAATATATGTTACGCATTACATTCTTGATAAATGCTCTCCACCCACAAACATGGCTTTATAGGAGTTTGCTGTCAGATGCAATAGTTTTTTTTAATGCAATGAAGATAAGTTTTGCAAGCAGTTTTGTCTTATCAGATTGAGAATAGTATATTTGTGGGGCTGAGGCACATGCTGTATTTTTATTTTGGTAAGGTTTGAGGCAGCTCCAGAATGCAAAGGTGGGTATCACCTGCCACTTACTATGGTTGTGGATTCTACTGTTTTGTCGTGTACTGTCTTAGGTAAGGTCAACTTTTGCCGCTTGCGGGAATTTTGCATTTCCAGGCCCCTCAGAGGCCTCTCTTATAGATTCCTCACCCAAAATTTGTTAAACTGCTTGTTCTCGACCTTAATGTTTATTTATTTCGTTGGTACGGCCCTCCCGACCTAAAAAATTCCCTTCAGTTTTTTTGGAGGCATCTGACAACATTATTTATTAGGGTCTCTTGAGCGGATAGGTGCATTCACAATTGACTTGGGGCAGACTCTAGTTTTTCTTGCAGCAAGGTCTGCAACTATAATTATTACTTTTCCTGTTGAAGATAAGGTTAAACATTTAATATGCTGAATTATGATTAGTTTTCAGAAAAGGACTATGCTAAACAAGGCAGCTCTTATTAATTTGGACGAAAAAGCAAGCATGATGAGAATATGGAATTTAAACAAGAGTTTAGTTCATACTTCACAGCAACGAACTGATAGATGCCAAAGCTCAGTAGGGTTCGTGTTGGATGCTGTGGAACTCTACAGTTTATCTTTCTATATAACTTTACCACTGCTGACTCAGAGAAAGAATCAGCCAGGAATGCATGAGATGTCACCCACATTACTGTTTGCAGCAATCATCAACTGCCACATCACTGGTCAAAAACACCTTTAACCTTTATGCCACCCACTTTTTTGCAAAGTTGCCAGTCTTATCACACTCACTAATAATGATTTATCCTATTCTGGGTCCATTCACTTAGTCATATAGGACCTCTGCTTCTTTTAGAGACATTATTTAGAATAATGATAAAGTGCTTGTTTCTTAAATGATATAACCTAAAAAAAAAGAGGTTCAATGTTTGAGGAAATGAACATTGAGTGACCCTTGTACAGTCCCTTTGTAAAATTCTGACATCCATGCCATGGATTGGATAGAAATGAACATTGAGTGACCCTTGTACAGTCCCTTTGTAAAATTCTGACATCCATGCCATGGATTGGATAGAAATGAACATTGAGTGGCCCTTGTACAGTCCCTTTGTAAAATTCTGACATCTATGCCATGGATTGGATGAATATCAGCTTTAGAAACCCACTGAACCTTCGCCGTATAATGGACTTTGGGCACCTTTTTCTTCTGTCAAAGTGTTTTGACAGGAGTGTTACCTTATTGACACAGCTTTTCACCCGAATTATTTTGGACCGATCTGGGGAATGCATGATGTCAGGTGAGGGTTTTGCAGGGTTGGGGTTACTGGGTAGTTGTTGCAGAATATTCATTTTTATTCAGGGTAGTCAGACTGGTTTGTGAGGCCAATATGAAAACAGCAAAAACAAGGGCCTTGAAAGGAGGGAAAGAAACTTCCGAGTTGTCGTGCTTGCTTCTCCAGCAGAAAACAGAAAGGACAGGATCTGAATTCTGTGTTTCTGCAACATCCTTGAGATTAGGCATAGGATGGCACAATAATAAAATTTAATCCCCCAATACAAATTTAAATATTTATCCCCATAATTATACTTAAACCCTCAATCCTGGGCTGACACATGTAGAGCCGGTCACAGAATGCCCTCCTACTTTGCATAACATGTCAATTGTTGCCATCACGTAACCTGCACATTACCACTTTTTGGTGTAATCAAGAACTTTTTAGCCAGAAAAGGTATAATTCAGCCTTAAGCCCTAGCTTAAGTATGTTCCTGATTAGGACGCAGTAGAAGCCCTTGTGAGCTTGGAATATATCATTTCAAACTATATATACGTATCGCAGTACAATTATGGGCAACTTCTCCTGGCAATTCCTGTTGCTTCATTTTGCTTCCAGGATTCATTTTGTCACATCTTCAAGCTTGTGCAGGGCAGGATAAAGCACTGCCGTTTATGGTTCTTAAGCATCCTTCGAAATTTTTTGTGCGCTGTTTTTTTTGGCAGTTGCCCACTAAGCCAGCTAGACTTCTGTGTTGTTGAATCATTCTACGGTCCGACAACCTTGTAGAAGCTCTTCTTTTCTGTTTGGGTTGCAGGACACTATTTTTATTTTTATTTTTATGGTTCAAGTTCTCTGACCTTCCATTGTTCCATTTCCAAGCTGAGATTTTCCTCTTGGGTTTGCTGTATTTCGATTTCGGCATTAAGTCCATGTATAGAATCTGTGAATCCTGTGATTTTCTTCATTCCTCTTTGTAGATTCCTGTAAATTGACTTTCTTTGAATCCCCTTAATCCAAATCCACCCAGATCAGAGCTCTCAGATGGTCATGAAAATTGCTGCAACTATAGATCTCCCACTGCATATTTTGCATGCAAGGGCCTCCTACTCAGACCCCCCTGGGCTAGTACCAGTGGCTGGAAATCTGATGAACCTAGTTGAATCCAGCACCCATAGCAGCCCTGAATCATCCAGCAGCCAATCCTCACACAAGATAACCAATTTCCACACCTCCTCAAGTCTGGACCTGAAACACTACCATGCGTACTTCCATACAGGAAGAGTAGCAACATCATGGCCTGCAATCATGACTAATGATGCTAGAGTTTCTGTGTCCTACCCATCATCATACACATTTGCAAGCCTGCAACCCCAGAATTCAGATCAGGGCCACCTTCTGAGTTTCAGGCTGAGCAGCGGCAACAGCTGCAGCAATACCAACTCTGTGCAGAGTCAGCTTCAGTTCCAGAACAATTCTCAGCTGCCATGGCCTCAGCAGAGTGTACCGAAATGGAGAGATGAAGCAGAGTTTCTGGGGCCTAGGCCTCAGCTGATGAAGTACACAACCAGACCAGGAATTAGGGGAGGTTTTAGTATCAACAATCAGCAGGCCAGAAAGCTGTACAGAGGAGTGAGGCAGAGGCACTGGGGGAAATGGGTTGCAGAGATCAGATTGCCCAGGAACAGAAGCAGGCTCTGGCTTGGAACATTTGACACAGCAGAGGAAGCAGCTCTTGCCTATGACAGGGCTGCTTACAAACTCAGAGGGGACTGTGCTCGCCTCAATTTCCCATCACTGAAACACCAGTTGCAGCAACAAATTAGCAGCAATTCCAGCCAAGATGATAGTAGCAGCAGCAGCAATAGCAGTATCTCTTCCATTTCTTCTTCTGCTGCTAAAGGATCCTCATCCCGAGCCTCAATGCTTGCCCTGCCGAGCAAGGTCCCGGAAGAGTCGGTAAATGAGCAAAAGCCTCGTATCTTTGCTGGTGATTCTCAGAATTCTACTAGTCACTGTAATCTCTCTCTTGAAATAAGGACCTCTGTGGATGCCAAGCTTCGAGCAGTATGTGAAAAGCTGTATCCACCCAAGAATTCACAGCAGAAGCAAGAGGATGAACAACCAGAAAAGAAAAGTCCAGGGGAATTCACGTCCATAGAACAAGATGGAGGGGAACCCACAACCAAAGAAGCAGAAAATTGTGAGTTAAAACTCAAAGGCAATGAAATGGTGATGGGTTTATCTTCATCTTCACCCTCATCTTCATCATCTTGTTATCCTGATGCTTCTTTTGATACCGCCCCTGAACAAGATTTCAGCACACTGTACAGCATGCCATCCATTTTTACTGGTCTGGATGAGCTTCAAGCCCTGAGCAGATTGGCTTCCCTGGAGATGGATATGCCGTGGGAAATGGTGCATTTTGACTATGCTTCAATGGGCTGTTAGAAACTGCCATTCAATTCAAAGACAAGCATTTCAAATTTTCAAAGTTGGTAGGTGCATGATGGGATCTTAGGCCATTCTGTTTCCAAAAACTTCATTTGCATCTGCACCAAACCATTTTCAATTTTCTTTTTAAATTTCCAATTATTTTTGTGCCTTGTGTTTTGCATATCAATTCATATTGGGTCAAATCCAATATCCCTTTCTTCTTAGTTGGTTTTCTTGTGATTATGGACTTATGTATAGCTGTTTTTCTGGTTCTTGAACCTGTAATGTCATCTTATTATGCATGAAAAACATGCACGAGTGCATGCGTCTTCTGGATTCATTATATTTATTATTCACTACACATGCCGCGACCCATGTAACTCTCATATGGAAACAAAACCCATAACCTATTTAACCATCTATGGGATTTTGCCTTAAAGCTAGGTTATATGACATTGAATCTTGACTTGGCATGGGAGATTTTGCAGTACCTAAACATAGATAGCCATGATCTTAGCTGCTAACACTCTGTATGGCGTCTGGCTTTTAGAACATGGAATTCAGCCAACCGTGATTCTGTTTTCTATCTTTTACCATGCAAAAGTCTTATGATTGATTTTTCTGCTTACCATTTTTTTCGCTGGAATACCGAAAATCTGAGGGGTTTTATCTACCATTTCAATTACGAATAATTAAAGCGGTGCATTTACGATGAGAAGCATTCAATTAAATTGCATCGTTTTAGTGACAATCTAAATCATAAAAAATTTACCTTATGCGTAAAAGTTAGTACAACGGTTATTTATTTACTTATCTGATTATGAAAATTACAGACTTAACATGGGAATTTCTTTTTCAGTGTTAGGGATTGTGGCTCTATCATGAAAGTATACTATGAATGCCATAACAATACATGTGAATAAGGAGTAGAGTTTTGGTTCAACTTGAAACGAAATCTTACTAGATTGGGTTTTCAAAACCCTTATTCCCATTTGTACTTAGTATTTTCACAGGCTTGGTCTTTTTCACCGATGATGCGCTGTAACTCTATATTGTAATTATTTGCATAGTTAAGGAGTGTTGGTGCTATTTGAATTGCTATATTGGGTTTTGAAAACCCTTATTTCCATAAGTACTTAGCATTTGATGGACTACTTTTGAAGGTCGTTTTTTCTTATAGTTGGATATAAATCTTGTTGTAATCATTTATGTGAAAGTACCAAATGAATTAGAATGGGTGCCATGATAAATTTAATACATTTTTAAAAATAAAAATATTTTCATTATAATTGTACATTGGATAAGTGGAGATGCTAGGATTACTTTTCATTTGCATGATACAAGTCTCATGTCTTAACTAATGATGAGAGCAGTTACTTTAGCAGTTTATTCTAATTATTAGAGCAGTTACTCTAGTGGTTTATTTTAATTATTAGAGCAATTAATCTAGCAGTTTATTCTAATTATTAGAGTGGTTACTCTAATTATTAGAGTAGTTGCTCTCAAGCCTATAAATACAGTGCCCAGGCACACAATTGAAAAAAAGAAGTCTTTTCAACAGTTAAGTAACGAAACTCTTATAGTCTGTTTGAAAGTTAGAGTATTTTCCAAGTGCTCGTAGCAAGAGGTCTAAGTGTGGACAGATCTTTATTTGAGCATTTTGTACCTGAGCACACCTTGTGTACAACAATAAAGACAAGCTCTTTGATTCATCCTTTCAGCACTTGAGATTTTTTTTCTTACACATTTCTTTTATTTTATGCACTTTACATTTCTGTTATTAGCATAGCAATTCATTTTGATCAATTAAGCAAATCGTTAAATTACACAAGCATGACCACTTCGAGCATGCGTGTAATGCTTGGTAACCTAGTAACGATTAGCATTTGGTAATCCCAGCAGTGTTGCATTGGTTCAGGATGTGTACGACAAGTGAGAACAGATGCTGGTGTTAGGATTAGTTAGAACTTAGTTAATGAGTAGTTAAGTTAAATTAGTCACTTAGTTACCTCTCTCCTTCCCTACTAGTGCAGGACATAAAAACATAAAAGCTATAAAAATCATATGCCTCAAGCTTACTTAACCATACAATCATGACATATAGGTAAGCTTGGGAAGACAATGATAAACCAACCCATCCTTGTTCCACAAGGGCGCATAAGCACTTAGTCCTTGGAATTTGACTAGATCGTGCGTGAAACGCTCGTATTCGTATAGTTGAGCATAGGGGTACCTCGCCGCTCATCATTGGCGCCGTTGTTGGAGACTTAGTTGTTTGTGCGCTAATTAGAACTTAGGAAATCATTCGCATTGTTGGAAGGAACCCTTAGGGTTGGTTGAGAAAATAATAAACAAGAATACATTGCACACTAAAGACAAGTATGTCTCCTTCTTCGTACTAAAGTGCCTCACCGCCTAGGTTTGAAATAGGAAACAGTCGACGACATAATACACATGACGTTGATCTGCCAATCCCTCAACAAGTTCGAGTGGTATATATTCATCTCGATGAGTATATACCAGACTTCACCTTTATCATCTATCAAGACAAACAACTGCGTTGACGAGACTTAGAAGATAACATAGTGTTACCTCTCAATCGTTCAATCCCAAGCATGCTTCTTCATGTTCTCACACAAATTGGCATGTCGCACTTACATGCAGAATACATTGTGCAAGACCATGACTCGAGAGAATACTATCCCACAGAGGCACAACATCAAAGGGACTTGCAACAGGAGAGACATCATAAGTCTTTAAAGGGTAAGTGGTCCCAGGATGCCCCACATGTCTTAAGCGAAAATGAGGGTGGTGAACCTGCCTCAAGCAGTTGCCCACACAATGATGTTCCTCCCCTTGACTTTGGCCAAGGGGTTGTGTATCAGGACCTTCATTCCACTATTCATAACCCAAGTTCTGATATCCACGGGCACAAAGGGTCCGAAAAAGGAACATGAACTCATGATAAAGGTGGACATTCTGATCGTAATCACGATTGGGGCCGAGACCATAGAAAAGAAGGTAGCAGACACTGTCATGGTGATGGTTCTCCTTCTTCTTCACCTTCATCATCTCCTTCACCCTCTCCTTCAATATTCAGACACAATCATAAAGAAAAAGACCATGGGGATAAAGGTTGGCAAAGTGGAAGTCATAGACAAAATAACCAGCAAAGGGGACGAGGGCACGCTAGAGAGTCACGACATAAAAGAAGGGAGAGTAGGGAACAACGTAGACATCATAGATGCCATGGACAAGAAGATCACGATGAGATTAGATATGTTAGACATAACTGAGGCTGTTAGAATTCCAACAAGGCACCAGAAAGATAGTAGGATCAAGAGATTAGATATGAACAATATCCCATGATTTGAAGGGGGATACAATGCTGATCCTTAGAATCATTTACAAGCATTCCATGACGCGTGCGCCTTACAAAACATAGAGAACGAATGGAAAAAATTAACTTGTTCCTATGGACACTAGTTAAAGAAGCGGAAAGCTAGTACCGGTCATTAGAACTAGAATCTATTTGTAGATGGAGTACTATGTTAGAATTATTCAATGATAAGTACCAAATGTACTCCTGATTGTCCAACCTGCGAAAGTAAATCCAAGGCTGGAAACAAGGAGGACATGAACCCTTGGATGCTTCCATGAGCTGATACTATGCACTATTACATCATTGTCCTGGCCATGGTTATTCGCAAGGGGATGAATTGCGCCATCTCGTGGATGGGCTTAGGCATGAAAGGAGAAGAACCCTTGGGACTTATGCCTGAGGGAGACTATCTAAGCTTAGGTCCCATCAAATTCAAAGACTATTGGAGTAAGTTGTTAAGGAAGAAGGTGAGCTACGGAAGAGAGAAAGTGCGAAAGAGTATAACCGAGATCCTTCCCTTTGGAAGAGGGGAGTAAGATTTTGTTAGGATGAAGAAGAGTCACCACTTGAAGAGATGGTGAATAGGAAAACTTTACCTATCCAAAAGATGACATCAGAAGTTTCGACAAAGGTAAACCAAATGTGGGATTCCTTAGATAATAGATTTCAAACTGTTCTTAAAATAGTAGAGGAGTCTAGAGAGCAAGGTAGTGAGAAAAGAAAAAAGAAAGAGACTGAACATGCACGTAACAAGGGTAAGGGAAAAGTTGCCATCATTAAAGAGGTTGTCGATTTGGAAATAGACAATGATAGTGGATGTGAGATATGTCAATATGACCATCCTAAGGGATGTTGTCCTATAATCTCACATCTACAAGAGTCTGGGGTGTATGCACTCATGATTAAACAAAAGGCAAACATCCCAAAGGTTACCTTATCCTCAAGGTAACCCAAGGCAGTTCCACCAACCCTTAACATATTATCCCAGTGGAACTCCACCACAACCGATTGAGTAATATCAATAGTGGCAGCACCCACAATCATGGGAAATGCCACCACCAAGGAAACAGTATCCTTACTAGCAACCTAACCTGTATGGATATTACGTGCAACAGCCAATCTCCCCATGTGACTCTACTGATCATGTCACTTCTCAACCTCACTACCAAGCCCGCGAGTATTATGGGGCTCCCTCTTCTAGAGGTGATATTCAGTAAGCATATCATCCTTCTCATCTGGACACATATCTTCCACCAATGGCTCCACTACCACCTACTCTAGCTATGCAAGGTGAAATCCCTACCTAGCTGTAGCAATGTAACGCCACAAGGGCTGTTAATTCTCAACCTACTGTTGGTTCCAACAACCTCATGAAGAAAAGACCTTTCTTTAGAGCCAATAGTCCAACCAAGCCCTTGCAAGCACAAGCGGATGATTCCTTAGACACCTCAATATCAATCAAAACTTCAGAGCCTCCTTCAACTTAGCCACCACACTCAACACATACGGTCATGCTAACACATGCCGTCACTGATTGGATCAAAGCTGGCCATCTTCCTAGAAAAATCTTTGATCCTAGGAGTCCTTTGATATATTTAGAAATCGTTGGAAATGAATCATGCAAGGCTCTTTGGATTCAAGTTCTAGTATTAATTTGATTTCTCAAGAAATGTACAAGGCCTAGAACCTGCCTCCATTGAAAAAGAGCAACATTCGTCTAGAGTTGGCCGACCAGTCCATCACTGTCCTATTGGGACTAGTGGAGGACATTGTTACCACTGTTTGTGGGTGGTTGTACCCAACTGATTTCCTAGTGATTCAGGTGAACAACAGTAAGGGGGACTTCCCAATCATAATGGGAAGAGCATGGCTAAGCACCATTGATGCAGGCCTAGGAATCTACGATTTTTCCCTAGAAATATCAAAGGAAAATACATTTGGAAAGATCGAGAAGAAGAAAGTTTCATGCATCGCATACAATGACACATGGTGTAATTGCATGTAGAGGTCATGGTTTGTGCAAAGTTTAGCATTGCCTACATGCAATCAGTGTACACAAGTGATTAACATACAAGGATGCCTATATGTAGCAGCCACACGATAGGAAGATACCTAGTGGCTGACAGCTGATCAAAGAAGTAGTTCACTCATATGCATGGAATCAACTAAGGGTTTGACTTGTGCTTACATCGATAGCATAGACGCATTAGAGCAAGTCCACCACCAACTCCTAAGTTTTAACCTTGAAAATATCAACTGGGGAAAGTTGGAAATCCTTGAGAAATTTAAGTGGAAGCCCCTGAAGCTGAAATCATTGCCCACTAATATGGAATACATGTTCCTTAAAAATGGAAAATCAGTAATTATCAATGCTAAGCTTGCTCCCCAATAGAAAGAAGAACTGCTAAAGGTAATAAATAAATGGTCGGAAGCCTTTGCTTGGTCATATCCTGAATTAACTAGAATAGATCCTAGGATATGCTAACATAGAATTTACACTGACCCCTCCATGAAGCCTCGAAGACAACCGCAGAGGCGATTGAACCCTAAGTTGAAGCAAGTAGTTAAGGAAGAAATTTAACAACTTCTCAAGGCTAGGTTCATATACCCCATTGCTAATAACGAATAGGTTAGCCCCTTATTTATTGTGCCTAAAAAGGGAGGCAAATGGAGGGTGTGCATAGATTTCAGGCTACTAAATATGGCAACATTCAAAGATCACTTTCCATTGCCATTTGTCGACCAAGTCTTAGACACTATCATAGCACATCGCTATTACAATTTTCTAGATGGATATAGCGAATATAACCAAATACAAATAGCCCCAGAAGACCAAGCCAAGACTACATTTACCAATTCTTGGGGAACGTTTGCATACAAACAAGTGTCATTTGGATTGTGCAATGCCCCTGCAACATTTCAATGACTAGTTCTAAGCATTCCAATAGCAGATAGGGAATGGAATGGAGGTCTTTATGGACAACTTCTCCACTTATGGAGCAAACTTTGATCAAGCCTTGGATCGATTGGAGCAAGTGTTAAAAAGATGTGTAAAAACCAATTTGAGGCTCAACTGGCAGAAAAGCCATTTGATGGTCCAAGAAGGTGTAGTACTAGGGCACAAAATCTCACACACAGGGATAGAGGTAGGCCCTGAGAAAATCAAAATTATCCAAGGAATTACTGTCTACTATAGGATATTTGGTCATTCCTTGGACATACTAGCTACTATAGGAGATTTATTGAGAAATTTTCAAAGGTTTCCAAACCATTGGTGGAATTAATAAAAAAGGATGTACCTTTCGAGTGGACCAGGGAATGTGAATTAGCTTTCCAAACTCTGAAACAGAAGCTAGTAGAAACACCCATTCTACAAGCTCCTGATGGTCTAAACTATTTCATATCATGACTGACGCGTCCAACTATGCTTTAGGAGCCATACTTACATAGTTAGATGACCAGAAGCATCCTTATTACATCCGCTATGCAAGTAGAAGTATCGCTGGTGCACAACTTAACTACACTACCATAGAGAAAGAATTAATGGCTGTAGTGTTTACACTAGAAAAGTTTAGACACTATCTATTAGGATATAAAGTATATGTTCATACATATCATAGTGCAATCCGGTTCCTCATGAATAAGCCAATGGTAAGCCCTCGTATCATATGATGGCTTGTAATCTTACAAGAGTTTGATCTTACGATGATCGATCATAAAGGTACCGAGAACGTAGTTGATGATCATTTATCTTGGTTGTGATGGGACAACAAAGAGGCTGAATATCCAGTTTCTGATCATTTCCTTGATGAATTCCTCTTTGCTGGTGTAGTGAATAATCAATCACCCATGGAGATAATATGGTACAGTAACATTCTTACCTATCTCCTCACCCAACAAACACCACAAGAGTTAAACCTTAAGAAGAAACAACAGTTTCTTCATTGAGCCAAGTACTTTATGGAGATCAATGGGCAACTTTACAAAGTGTGTCCTGATGGCTTGGTTCGATGGTTTGTTCCCAATATAGATCAATTGTGAGTTCTCCAAGATGCTCATGAGGGTCCTTGTGGGGGTCATTACGCTAGGAGACTAATGACCATCAACATCCTACTTGCAGGATATTATTGGCCTACATTATTTTAAGATGCCCATCATTTCATCCAATCTTGTGAGCATTGTCAACATGATGGGGGAATGACTGCTAGAATGGAGGGTTCACAACAATGGATTCAACTGTTAGAACCCTTCGACATTTCGGGAATTAATTTTATGGGGCCAATTACACCAATGTCCAATGGAAAAGCTTATATTATTTTTGCTATTGATTACATAATAAAATGGGTAGAAGAAGCTACTGTTAAGGATTGTACATCACCTACAACTACACGATTTGTTCAACAAAAAATCATAAATAGGTTTGGTGTGCTGTGTGCACTTATTTCAAATAATGGTACACACTTCATAGGTGCAACTTTTCGGAAATTAATGCAACGCTTAGGGGTTGAGCATAAATTGACTACACCATACCATCCCCAAGGGAACAGTCAAGCAGAAGTCACCAACAGGGAGATTACGAAGACATTGACAAGAACCATTAGCAAGTTTAGGTGAGACTGGAGCACTAAACTGAACAATGCTTTTTGGGCATACTAATCCACATGGAAACTCCCTATAGGCTACTCTCCCTATGAGATAGTGTACGGTAATTACTAATGCTTCCCATTCAAACTAAGCTCTGTATACTATCTATAGCATGTGACCTCAAGCTTGAGCTTGATCTAGATTAGAAACAAGGGTTAGTAACCCTTAACTTGCTAGATGAAAATTGATTAGCTACCTTATCATTTAATGAATTGCATAAGGCCTTCAATAAACAATGTCATGACCTAAGAATTAGGAAATTTAAATATCAGCTAGGAGATAAGGTTCTCTATTGGAATCCCACACATGTGCCACAATGTACTAAATTTCAAACATTGTGGGAAGGACCTTATATTATTTATGCAACTTTTTCTTTAGGGGCCATGAAAATATACAGACCTGAGAGCTCGGATAAGAAACTTTTGGTCAACGTGCAACAAACCAAACCTTTCTAGGAGCTTAGCACAACCAGTACACATGCTACCTCTCTTGATGGACAACCCTACTCACTATTTTGGATCTCCTCCTTCCAACTTAGTCGTGGGGGAGATGGCCACCTGATGAGTGGCGAGGTACCCCTACACTCAACCATACGAATACGAGCGTGCATGCGCGATCCGGTCGAACTCCGTAGACTAAATGCCTTAACACCACAAGAAACACTTGGGGTTAATCGTTCGTTGTCTTCCCAGGCTTGCTTGTAAGTGTCACGGTGTATGGTTAAGCAAGTCTGAGGTATGTGATTTTTTTGGTATTTTT
>MNCI01013895.1:1924727-2006667 GCA_015680685.1 Gnetum montanum | reverse complement strand
GCGGCCGCGATATCGCGGCCCAGTGCATGTCGCATCTCATCACCACCTATGCTAACCGTTCTAGGCCATCAGTTCTTTTTGAATTTTTGTTTTACACATTCTTTCAAATTTTCTTATTTTTGTTTTATACCATTGTTCATGTTTTTACTGTTTCTTTGTTTGTCTGATTTACTTTTATTCATCATCTAGTAAGTGCTCATGATGGTGGATTGAATTATATCATATTGATTGCTAATGTTTGGTTTTTACTTTTGAATTATGATGCTGATATTAAGGTATGGTTCTTTTGGTAAAACAAGCAATGAGTCCACGCCATCCACTCATTCATTCAACTCTATGGTCTCCTTTGGCTTGGAACTATACAANACTCATTCATTCAACTCTATGGTCTCCTTTGGCTTGGAACTATACAGTCCATTTCTTTTAAGTAAATTTGTTAATGAATTGGTGGCTAGGTACTTTTTAAACCAAGGAAAGACTCAAAGGATGAAAAGGGTGTGACTTCAAGGGGATTCGATGCATTTGTGCTAGCCATTCTCTTGGGTTCTTGGATGCTTTTTCTTGGGTTTTTCACCATTTTGACATTGTTCAAAAATTAGGAAGCCGAGTGAATAAAAATAAGTCTTTGCATTGTGTGGTTCTTATGCAAAAAAAAAAAGAGGAAAAATGAGAATTCAAAGCACACCTCTTAGACATAATAAAGCAATATGGGCTACAAGCACTAATTATGGAACTGGAAAGACATGTTACCCATGCCTGAAGGTTCCCTCTAACTAAGGCCCTTTCTTTCTTCCTGCTTCTCCATCTCTCTCTCCTTGGAATGGTGGTGACTCTTTGTGGAAGCATTCTTGTTGCTTCAAGTGGATGGATTGGTCAAGTGTGTTGATGTGAGGTCACTGGATGTGGTTTGTTTGAGTTTAGATTTGGGATGAGTTCTACCTAGTCACATTAATCATAAAATACACAAGGGACTTTACACAACCTTTTTCTTGGGATTCCATTTCATTCTCTCCTCTCCATCTTTCTCCCCATTTTTCCACCTCATTATTGGTTTTATCATTAGTTTGTTTCTAGGTTGATGCATTATTTTTCTTTGGTGAATTCTTGTGGGTAAGTTTTTAACTCTTGCTTCCAAATGACATTCCTAGAGCCTGTGGACTCTTTGGTTTGTGGGTTTGTCAGGGCATAAAGGACATGAGCTTGCTTTGGGAAGGACCCACTGGCATTTCTTTTTGGTGTAATTGTTAACTTTTTTCCCTTAAACATTTCCTGCAATCAATCATTTCTTGTTTCATCCCCATCCATGACATCCATTTTATTGGCGTTGCTGTTGATATTTTTCATCTTTCTTGTTCCTCATGTTTTTCCATCTTATAGCTATCGGAGGTTCACTCTTAGTTGTGGGGGCCCTGACACAAATTTTTCAATTTTCTCCATTTTACTATTCACCTAACCCCTACACCTTAGGTAGTCACCTGTGATAAATCTCCGAACCAGTTTATGCCATAACCACAACTCAGCAAATGCACTTCATATCGAGGCAAGGTATCAACTGCATTGTGGTTTATCTATCCTTGCTCATTTGTGATTGTGTTGTGTGTGCAGATGGCGATCATATAAACAATGGACTGGGCTTGGAGGAAGCACTCAAGATGGATTGGAACTGGAGCATTTACGAAAGGAGAAAGTCTGGTGGCGTGCCAATGGATAAAAAATGGAAGATGCAATCTTAGCATTGGCAGCAACATGCTCCATCTTCTTTTTCTCTTTCTTTTTCTCTTCAAGCTACCAAATAAAGGCTTGAATATCATTATGTACAAGTGTTCACCACAATGGTCATGAACACTAATGTTGTAATATGCTTATTGATTCATCATTGGGCACGTTGAGTCTGTCATCCCATTCCACCATCAGTTGTCAATTAGTCAATAATCTCATACCTTCCCAATATTTTGTAAGGAACTTGAGGACAAGTTTTCATTTAGTCATGGAGGTATGATGAGAGTAGTTACTCTAGTGGTTTATTCTAATTATTAGAGTAGTTACTCGAACAATTTATTTTAATTATTAGAGCAATTACTCTAGTGGTTTATTCTAATTATTAGAGTAGTTGCTCCTAAGCCTATAAATATAGTGCCCGGGCACACAATTGAAAAAAAGAAGTCTTTTTAGTAGTCAAGTAATGAAACTCTTGTAGTCTTTTTGAAAGTTTGAGTATTTTCCAAGTGCCCACAGCAGGAGGTCTAAGTGTGGATGGATCATTATTTGAGCATTGTGTACTTGAGCACACCTTGTGTACGGCAATAAAAACAAGCTCTTTGATTCATCCTTGTAGCACTTGAGATTTTCTTTCTTACGCATTTCTTTTATTTTATTTTCTTATGCATTTATTTTATTTTATTTTATGCACTTTACATTTCTGTTATTAGCACAACCATTCATTTTGATCAATTAAGCAAATCATTAGATTACACAAGCACGAACACTTTGAGCATGCGTATAATGCTTGGTAACCTAGTAACGATTAGTGTTTGGTAATCTCAGCAGTGTGCACTAGTTTAGGATGTGTACAACAAGTGGGAATGGATGCTGGTGTTAGGATTAGTTAGAACTTAGTTACTTAGTTACCTCTCTCCTTCCCTACTAGCATAGGACATAAAAACATAAAAGCTATAATAATCATATGCCTCAAGATTACTTAACCATACAATTGTGACATACAGGTAAGCTTGGGAAGACAATGATCAACCAACCTGTCCTTGTTCCACAAGGACGCATAAGCACTTAGTCCTTGGAATTTGACTGGATCATGCATGAAACACTCATATTCGTATAGTTGAGTGTAGGGGTATCTCATTGCTCATCAACTAATAAGTTAACTCTCATTGATAAGGAGCTATTACTTTAAACAATGGTTACCTCTATTGACTTTTTAATGAACTGGTTATTTCGCTTTATTAATTACCTAGAGGATAACTAAAGGGAAAGCTTAGATATTGTTAGATATCTTGCATTCTTTTTCTTGAAAACTACTTTGCAAAAATTTAAATCAAAATTAAAGTTGATATCAAAATGCAATTCAGAAAAAGGAGAGGCTATACTCAAAATTTTGGATTGAAATTAGGGGAAAAAGGATAATTAAATGATTTATCAAGTTAACTATACAATTAGTTTTTTTGATAGGGTAAAAATTTTAACAAAATGAAATGATATAAGATAATTGAAATTAAACTTAAAACCTTTATTTTTAAAATTTTTTGGGGTGTTAGAACTTGACATGTTTTTTTAAATAATATTTACCCTTAAGATATATAGTTAAATTAAAACTTTATAACTTAGCATTGCCCCATTAGAATTGAACCCATAATTTGGAGCTTCCAAATCAAAATTTTTACTACGAGGCTAACATCTCAAGATTTTGATAGGGTAAATAATGGGGTAGGTTGGAACTTGAAACTTTTTTTAAACAATATTTATCCCTTAACTTAACGTTTCCCACTAGAATCAAACTCGTAACTTGAACCTTCCAAATCAAGAGTCTTACCACTAGGTTCACACCTCATTGTTATGATAGAGTAAATATTTATTTTATCACTGGATCAAAAACTAGCCAATTAATATTTCTTAATTTAATTAATCTATTAATGACCAATGGTAGGATCTATTAGCATGTTGCATGATGTCATGTTTGAGTTTCCTAATAACAAAAAAAGTATTTGATTAGTAGTTAACTTCTATAACTAATTGGTGGCATTGTCTTTTCATAACATATATATCATAAAACTTATATTGATTTAATGTAATACAATTTGAAATTAACATAGATTATATTTAAGCATCATATAATTGATTGAGGACAACTCATGTAGATTAGAGATTATTATGGAATATAAAAATTGATATTGATATTTTATTACATCTATGTAGACCTAAATGATCAGTCAAACAAATGAACAAGATCTAACTCTTTATAGAGGTGAATGGTAAAAAAGAACTCATGTAGTTGACCCCATTTTGTCAAGACAAGGCTAGGATGATTATGATGAGCAATAAATCATGAGTATAATATATTTATTCAATTTTCATGTAAATTAAACACATCTTCTATGTATTCCCCTAGAACTAACACAAGTAGCTTGAATAGCTTATATAAAAATTGATAAGAGATTTGCCATTTTATTTTTAAGAAATTTATTTAACAATACTCAAATAATACATCTTGTTCATCTTCTACTACTTGCTAATAAGTAGTGAGCATTTCCAACTTTCAACTATACAAATCACAAGCGTAAGCAAATGACCTGATCATAACTCATGGAATGGACTAGCATGGTATCTAGATCATTAAATGTGATCACAAGTCATTGTCTTCCCAATTACACTTGTGATGGCCCTTAACTCATATGATTAAGTGTAATTGAGGCACATGATTGATGTTGGTGAGCCATAGCTAAAATATTATTTTCAAATTTAATCTATTTAATTTAAGTGCAAAAATAAAATCTAAACCAACCCAAGTGATGAGTTATCATTTACAACTTATCATACACATCCTAAACTCATGGTGTCATTGTTGGATAACCAAGTATACATTGTTGGGTATATTAAGTGTCAAACACTATTGGAATTGGCAAATGGTAACATATTTATGCTCAAAGTTTATCATACTTATTTTGCAAGATTAATATTCATTTTAGAAATACAATATTGCCTAAGTATATGAGAGGAAACAACAATGAAAATAAATTACAATGAAGAATATATTAAGCTAAGTCAAAGAGCTACAATGGCGGTAAATCAATATCAATCTTATTATCATCATGAAAATGTGTCAAGGTACATGATCACTCAAATGCGATTCCAGCAATTAATTCAAATTCACGTTGTAGGCACTTGTTGCTTGTTCTAACTTTTATGAAAGAAAACTGATAGAGGTTTGCTAGTACAATAAATGACCAAATGGTACTATAAATGTGATAAGTAGTGCATTTATATAGGTGAGATAGACCATTGCATCAACACTGATATGTTGACATAGCACACTCTACATCGATGTTGATGTGTTAGTAAAGTCAATTTTACTATTCATCAGACCTCTCAACTAACTAAAAACTTGTCTTTGATTTAAACAAAACTTAGACGAAGTTTGTTTATAAAATGTAGAAGTAATCACTTGAATGACTAATTGACATAACTTTGAATGACTTAACTTTCATATTATAAAATTTATTCAAGTGATTGATGCCTTTAACAAAACAAGAAACTTTGGATACATAGTCCTTACAAAAATTTACAAGATTTAAAAAAATTGACAATTAAGGCATATGCCTCAAGTAGTACCTAATGGTAGTGGCTCCTCATGTCTTGGTGGCTTTGGCACCTGATCCTCCACTACTACTATTGCTCTCTTCGTCCTAAATATTTCTATTAAGGCTTTCATTTTCTCCATTTTTGTCTTGGGATCATTGATCACTAAGGCTAGTTTACCTAGATTTATAATAGTAGGTACTTCTCAAGCATAGGACATAGTTGGAAACATCTCATGGATATTGACAAACCAAGTTGTAAAATGTATATGCTCAATGTCAAACACTTTTACCTTCTTTTAAAGCTCCTCATAGTTAGGCATTCAATGTGAATTTTTCCTTAAGGACTTAAAGTTTTGCAATTGCAATTTGTTACTTCTAAAGCACTCTGTGGTGGATCTTGTGTTCATTCTCATATAATAATTATGAGGTGGTTTCCTATTTCTGCAACTCAAATTGAGGTGCACCAATAGTTAGCATTGTGAGACTCATAATGCAAATTGGCTAGCTCTATGTATTGTGTCATTTTTTGGATTTGCAGATCCTTTATCTTGATCTCTACCTAATTATACGTAGTAAGACCATCAAAAATTGATTGTCATGTATTGCCTAGAATTTTTTGGAGGGTGAAATTTATTTTGTCCTTTGTCAATCAAATCTTCTTCTTGTTGATTTCTTTTTTGAGGTCCACATTTCACACTAAAATAAAACTATGAAAACATGTGAAACAACATAAACATAAAAAGTCAACTTCATTTATTTCTTATTTTCCTGAGAAGGTAAAGTAGGAAACTATGAAAATATGCAAAAGAAAAAATACTCAAAGTAAACTCCATTTCTTAGTGATGAGTCATGTTTTGATATGCTTCAATATTAGATACGCGATATTAGGGCCCAGGATGCGTTATCGGATATCCGATATCGTAGGGTATATGATAGCCTATAAATATAGTGCTCGAGCTCACAATTTTGGTCTCATTTTTTGTCTTAGTTAGCAAAGCTCTAGTAGTTTATTTTTTCTAGAGTTAGAATATTTTCTAAGTGTCCATAGTAGGAGTATGAGTGTGTATGGATCTTTGTTTGAACACTGATGTATCTGAGCACAGTAGTGTGATAGGAATAAAAATGAACCCTTTTGATCATCCTTGTAGCACTAAGAATAGTTTAATGTTTCCTTGATGCATTTAATATTTGTGCACTTTATTTTCATGCACTTCACTTTAATGCAATTTAATTAAGCAATTAATTTCCAGTTGTTAATGGACACAAGCATGACCACCTCGAGCATACGTGTATCACTTGGTAACCTAGAAATGCTTAATGTTTGGTAACCCAGAAGGGCTATATGTGTTCAGGATGTGTCCATGAAAGTGGGATGGGTACTTGTGTTAGGCTAGCTAGGTAGTAGATAAATTAGATCCTAAATTACTCTACCTTTCATTATTGCTGTAGGCAATTAAACTTACAAAACAAAAAATGATAAAAATCACATGCCTCGGTTGCACTTAACCATATACTTGTACTTCACAAGTGGAACTAAGAAGACAACGAATGTTCTCAATGCCCATTTTACTTCATAGAGAAACTAGTACACTAGAGAACTATAGGTCCATAGAATTCAACTGGATCACACGTGAATGCCTTAGTGATTTGTATGGTTGGGCGTAGGGTACCTCACTGCTCATCATTAGCATCATTGCCAAGGACCTTTTGGTTGTTTCATGTGCTATCTAGGATTTAGTGAAAATTGTTCAAATCATTGAAACAAACCTTAGAGTCATATCACATTTTAAGATTACTATAATAATTTTAAGAAGCATACTACATGTTTATTTTTTTTCTAACATAAGATGTCTTCTCCTCATAGAAGTGATTCTCTACCCAAGTTTGATGAAGTACATCCACTGGTATATGCTCATCCTGATGAGTATGTACCAAATTTCACCTTCATCGTACACTAGGATTAACAGATGCAATGGTGTGACATGGAGGGAAACATTGTGTTGCCATCCAATTGAACCTTTCCTACAATGCTCCAACAAATGCTTATATGATGGGATCTTTAGGAACTTCATGCTGAGTATGTTGTGCAAGATAGTGATGTCATGGATTATCATCCCATTGAGGCACAATGTCTTAGGGATCACTAGTTAGAATAGCATTATGAATCTGCAAAGGAAAAAAGATTTAATGATTCTCCATTCCTACTATACCAAAAATATGGTGGAGAGCCCTTCTCTAGTGGTTTTCCATTTAGTAAAATTCCTCTCTTTGACTTTGGTGAAGGAGGTCAAAACTAGAACTTGCAGTCCATAATTCATAATTCTAGTTCTGGTAAGAATGAATCTAATGACAAAGAAGGATCCAAAGAGTTAATTCAAGGCAGGGATGTGGACAAGAAACAAGATTGTGATCATGGTTGCAATCACCAAAGAGGTTGTAGTAGGCACCGTGATGGTGCTAGTCCTCCTTCCTCTTCACCTTCATCATCATCCACTTCTTCTTTTGGCTTTGATCACAATTGTAGGAGGCATCACTGTGATGGTCACTTATAGGACCAAAATGATCAGAGGGACCATTGGGCAAGGCAAAACCAGGGGGACGAGCATTCAAGAGAGACGCAACGCCATGAATGAAGGGGTAGTAGAGGGCACTACAGGAACCAAAATCAAGGCCTTAATGAGCCTTTTCTTGC
Source organism: Gnetum montanum (assembly GCA_015680685.1). Classification (NCBI taxonomy): domain Eukaryota; kingdom Viridiplantae; phylum Streptophyta; class Gnetopsida; order Gnetales; family Gnetaceae; genus Gnetum; species Gnetum montanum. The sequence continues at coordinate 1,998,666 of MNCI01013895.1, read as the reverse complement.
TACCCAAATCATGCTAAACATTGTAGAGGTAGTACAAATTCTAACAAGGCATGTAAAGGATAGTAAGATCAAAGGATTAGATATGAACAATATCCCTGGGTTCAAAGGGGGATATAACTCAGATCCATAGAACCATCTCCAAGCTTTCCAAGATGCATGTGCCTTGCAGAACATAGAGAATAAATGAAAAAATCTTAAGTTTTTCCTATGGACACTCATTAAAGAAGTAGAAAACTAGTACCAGTCCTTAGAATTAGAATCTATTAAATGATGGAGTACAATGCTTGAATTGTTCAATGATAAATATCAAACATACTCCAAAGTATCTGACTTGAGAAGGCATATCCAAGGATGGAAACAAGGAACAGATGAACCCTTGGATGCCGCCATTAGCCAATACTATTCCTTAATGCATAGATGTCCTAGTTATGGTTATTCTCAATTGGATCAACTTTGCCACATTGTAGATGGGTTTTGATCTAAAACGAGGAGAACCCTTAGCATCTATGGCTAAGGATGATTGTCAGAATTAAGCACCCATAAAATACAAAGATTGATAAAGTAGGTAGCTAAAGAGGAAGGTGAATTAAGAAAATGAGAAAGTGCAAAAGACTATAATCATGATCCTTCCATTCGCAAGAGGGAAGTTCAACTGTGTGATAGTGCGGAAGAATCAACACTTGATGAGGTGATGAATAGGAAAGCTTCATAGCCTCAAAAATTTCAATATGAAATTATGGCCAAGGATGATCAGTTATGGTAGTCCATGGATAACATGATTTCAAACTATTGTAAAAAGTTTTGAAGAGTCCAAAAAATGAGGTAGTGATCGTGAGTGTAGGAGGTGTAAGGAAGTTGAACATGCCTATCAAAAAGGTAAGGGCAAGATTGTTGCAATAGAAGAAGTTGCAAAAATTGAATTAGATAATGATGGTGGGTGTGACGTCTACTAGTATGGACATCATAGGGGATGTTGCCCCATAGTGTCACACTTACAAGAGTCTGGGGTGTATGCTTTGAATCCACAACTAACACAAAGGCAAACATCCAGAAGATTACCTTATTCTCAAGGTAACTCTAGGTAGTTCTACTAGCAACAACAATATTATCCAAGTGGAACTCCATTGCAATCATATGAGCAATATCAACAATGGTAGCATCCAAAGTCATGGGCATTGGCACTAGCAAGGTAGTAATACCCTTACAAATAACCTAATCCATATGGGTACTATGTTCAACAACCCTTGTCTCCACATGACTCCTTCAATCATGTTTCTACTTTCCAATCTCACTACCATCCTTCTAATTATTATTGAACTCATTCTCCACATGCAAGAATGGATACTACCTCTTATGCCTATCCTCCTCCTATTCCTACACATCTTCCTCCTCTAGCCACATAGCTATCACCTACTCCACCTATGCAGGATGAACTCCTAGCTCAATCGTAGCAACGCAATGCTACCAAGGCCATTAATCTACAACTGATTCATCAACTGAGTGGTTTAGGTACTTGATCAAGGAAAATACCTTTCTTCCAATCACACAATTCGCCTAAGCCCTCAAATACACTTGTGGTTAACAACACTATTCCTCTGCCTTCCTCTATATCAAATACCTTCGAGTCCCTTTCAAACCAAACATTGCCCACGATCCATATTGTGATGTTTACTTATGTTGTATCTAATTAGATCTATGTTGGAAACCTTCCGATGAAGTTAGTAGATCCTGGGAGTCCTTTAATCTGTTTAAAATTGCTGGGAATGAACCATGCAAAGATCTTTTTAACTTAGGTTCTAGTGTCAGTCTAATTTATCATGAGATGTATACTACCTGGAACTTGCCTCCTTTAAAGAAGAGCACTATCAAATTAAAATTAGCAAATCAGTCCATCACTATTCCATTGGGACTAGTAGAAGACATTGTGACCATTGTCTATGGATGGTCTTATCCTATTGATTTCCTAGTGATCAAAGTGGAGAACTACAAAGGGGATTTCCTAATCATCTTGGAAAGGGCATGGCTAAGCACTGTTGATGTAAGAATGGACATCAGAGATCTTTTCCTAGAAATATCCAAAGAAAATGCATTTAGAAAGATCAAGAAGAAGTGAGTTCCATGCATCATGTACAGCGATACAAGATGCAATTGTGTGTAGAAGCTCTGGGTAGTAAAACGAGCATCTATCTTTGCATGCAAGTAGTGTGCATCAGAAGAAAAAATTCAAAGGTATATGTATGCAGCATCCACAAAATAGGAGGGCACCAGTGGCTAATCGCTAATTTTGAGAAAAGCACACCTTGCATGGAACCAACTAAGAGCCTAACATGCACATATGTCCCAGGCATGGATGAACTAGAGTAAGTTCATCATCAACTCTCTGATGATGCAAATGATAATACCTATTAGGAAGAGTTGGAAATTCTTGAAAACTTCAAGTAAAAGCCTCTTGAACTAAAACCTCTACTAGCTGGCATGAAATATGTGTTTTTTAAAAATGGGAAGCTAGTCATAATTAATGCAAATCTTGCTCCAAAATAGAAAAATATGTTGTTGAAGATGGTTGAAAAATGGTTAGTAGCTAATTCTTAGTCATATCTTAAACTCACTAGGATTAATCCTAGGATATGCTAGCATTGCATCTACACTGATCTAGCTATGAAGCCAAAGAGACAACCACAGAGGCGATTAAACCCCAAAATAAAGTAGATTGTTAAAGAGGAAATCAAACAACTCCTCAATGTGGGGTTCATTTATCCCATTATAGATAGCGAGTGGGTTAGTCTACTCATGATTATGCCAAAGAAATATGGCAAGTGGCAGGTTTGTATCGATTTGCAACTGCTGAATATGAAAACATTCAAGGACCATTTTTTGTTGTCATTTTTTGATCAGATGATAGATAGAATATCTGAGCATTTCTACTACAGTTTTCTAGATGGTTATAGTGGCTATAATGAAATCTAGATCTTGCCTAAAGACTAAGCCAAAACAACATTCATAAGTCCCTAGGGGACTATTGCATATCACAAGATGCCTTTTGGTCTATGCAATGCCCCTGCTACCTTTCAATGCCTAGTTCTAAGCATTTTTCAATAGCAAATTGGTAGTGGTGTGGAAGTATTCATGGATGACTTCTCCACCTATGGAGTTACATTTGAGCAAGCCTTGGATTGCCTTGAGCAAGTACTGAAATGATGTGTTGAGACAAACCTCAAGATCAACTAGCAAAAGAGTCATCTAATGGTCTAGGAAGGCATTGTATTGGGGCAAAAAATATCACAAGAAAGAATTAAGGTTGACCCCTAAAAAATAAGGGTCATCCAAGGAATAACCCAGCAACCAGAAACTGTCAAAGAAGTTCTGTTATTCCTTGGACATATTGGCTACTATCGGCGATTCATAGATAATTTCTTGAAGACCACAAAATCACTAGTGAAACTAAAAAATAAAGAAGCTCCATTTTTCTGGATTGCAGAATGTGAATAAGCATTCCAATAGCTAAAAGAGAAACTTGTAGGAACTCCAATCCTACAAGCACCCAATTGGTCCAAATCGTTTCATGTTATGATAGATGCATCAAATTATGCCTTAGGAGTTGTGCTTATGTGATTGGATGATAAGAAACATCCATATTACATCCACTGTGCTAACTAAAGCATTGTGGATACACAATTGAACTACAACACCATAGAAAAATAATTGATGATAATGGTGTTCACTCTAGAAAAGTTCAGGCACTATGTGCTTGGATATAAATTGTTTGTACACACAGACCACAGTGCCATCTACTTCCTGATGAACAAGCCAATGGTGAGCCCCTATGTGATATGATGGATAGTGATCTTATAGTAATTTGATCTCATGATGGTAGATCAAAAGAGCATTGAGAATGTAATTGTTGATCACTTTTCTCGGTTATAATGGAACAACACAGAGGAAGAAAGCCAACTATTTGATATGTTTCCTGATGAACTCTTCTTTTTTGGGGCTATAAGTAAACAATTTCCCAATGACCCTAAATGATATGATGGCATTCTCACCTATCTTCTCATCCAAAAGATGCCGCAAGGATTGGACCATTGGAAGAAACAACATTTTCTTCACTAGGTAAAATGCTTCATGGAGATCAACGAACACCTTTACAAGGTGTGCACCGATGGCCTAGTTCATTGGTGTGTCCTTGATGCTGATTGATGAGTGGTGAGGTACCCCTACACCCAACCATATGAATCCCAAAGCATTCATGTGTGATCTAGTTGAATTCCATGGACTTTATAGTTTCTAGAACACTAGTCTTCTAGGAAGTGAACCTTGCCTAAAGGTATTTCATTGTCTTTCCAATTACACTCATGACATACATTGGTATGGTTAAGTTTAATTGAGGCATGTGATTTTTATCATTTTGTATTTTATGATTTTTGTGTTTAAAGAGAGATAAAGTAATTGGATTAACTAATTAACTAGTATCTAAACAGTCCTAACATAAGCATCCAGTCCCACTTTTTGCACACGTCTTGAACCCATGTATCCACTGCTGGGTTACCAAGTGCTACACTACTGGGCGTACCAAGTAATAACACTACTAAGATTGCCAAGTGAATATGTGCTACACTCAAAGCGATTGTACTTATGTGTTTAATCTATCTAGCTTATCTTGCTTAATTACTTCATTACCTTAATTATAGGAAAACATTGAATACATAATTGAAAACATTAAATGCATAAATGAAACATTTAAGCTATCTAGAATGCTGCAAGGTTTATCAAGAAGTTCGTCTTTATTATCACACACACTGTTATGCTTAGGTACAAAAATGCTCAAATAAAGATTCATACACTTAATGACTCCTACTACAGGCACTTGGGAAGAATATTCTAACTTTGAAATAGATAAACTATAAGAACTCCACTACTACTTTGATAATTGATTTCATAAATGTAGTTGGTGAGCACATATTTATAGACCAGGATAGACCCCTATGTTGATAGGTCCACGTCGATGTAATAGACTATGTCAACGGGGCCCAGTCGATGCAACAGACTATGTTGATGGGGCCTAATTAACACAATAAACTAAAACTCATCACTAATCAACTACATGTTCTCCAAGATGCTCATGAAGGTCTTTGTGGAGGCCATTATGCTGGGAGACACATGGCCATTAAGATCTTGATGGTAGGGTACTATTGGCCAATAATCTTTAGGGATGCTCATCAATATGTCCACTCTTGTGAACAATGCCAATGAGATGGTGGAATCATTGCTCCAATGGAGGGACCTCAAAAATGGATTCAACCACTAGAATCCTTCAACATCTGGGGCATTGATTTCATGGGTCCCATCACATCCATGTCAAATGGAAAGGCATACATCATAGTTGTTTTTGACTATTGTACGAAATGGGCAAAAGTAGCAACCGTCATCAACTGTACATCTTCTACTACTACTTGGTTTGTACAAAAAACTATTATAAATAGGTTTGGTGTACCATGTGCATTAATGTTTTGTAATGGAGCTCACTTTATAGGCACTACTTTTCAAAAGCTCATGCAACGCTGGGGGTTGAACATAAACTCATAACACCCTACCACCCCCAAGCCAATGGTTAAGCTGAGGTTACCAATAGGAAAATCACAAGAATTCTAACAAGAATTGTTAGCAAATATAGGAAATATTGGAGCATGAAACTTAACAATGCTCTTTGGGCCTACCACTCAACATGGAAACTTCTTATAGGCTACTCTCCCTATAAGCTTGTGTATGGAAAATTACCAATACTTCCTATTCAATCTGATTTCCATACACTTTCAACAACCTGTGACCTTGACCTTGACTTGAGTCTAGCACAAAAAGAAAGACTAATGAATCTTAACTTGCTAAATGAAAATCGATTGGTGGCCCTATCATCTAACGAGTTGCACAAGGCCTATAATAAAAAGCATCATGACCTTAAAATCAAGGATGTCAAATTTCAACCTGGAGATAAGGTTCTCTACTAAATTCCCACACATGTACCTCAATGAACTAAGTTCCAAATAGTATGGGAAGGACCTTATATAATTTATGAAACTTTTCATTATGTGATCATGATGATCTACAAACCTGAGAACTTAGACAAGAAATAGTTGATCAACATACAACAAGTCAAACCTTTCCATGAGCATAAGCCAACAAATATAGCAAATGCCTCATCAGATGGATAATTATGCTCCATATTTCAGATCTCCTCCTTTCAACTCAGTCATGGGAGAGATGGCCATCCATGTTAACTATATAAGTGGATCCTTAATTTTTTACCATTTTTGTTTTGCAACCTTTTATTTTACACATTCTTTATTTTACATCTTCTTGTTTTCATGTTGTTAATCTTCTCTAATTTTTGTTTTACAACATCATTAGTACATTTTTTATTTCTTGAATATTGTATGCTTTCTTTTATATCTTCTTTTATTCTGGTGAGATTTTCTAACTTTTTATTAATAAATGCTAAGCATAGTGGTAATTCGTTGCTTGATCATGGTATGTACTATTTTGTTATTTGATTGTTGGTGCTTGGATTCTAGCTTTAAATTTTGTTACTAATAACAAAGACATGGTTTCTTTTCATGCAACAGGCAGTGAGTCCATAACATCCATCCATCCACAACGTTTATGGTTTTCCTTGTTTTGGAAATGTGTAGTCCCTTTTTCATTAAACAAAATAATAACAAATTTGTAACTTTGGTAGTCTTCAGAATTGGAAAGGATTCAAAGGTTTGAATAGGGTGTAACTCCAAGGGGATTTAGTATTATTTGTGCTTTTGTACTTGCTTGGGTGCATGTGTGCTTTCATGGACTTCTTACCATTCCATGTTGACCAATAAAGGAAGTTGAATAAGTCTTTGTATGGTGTGGCTCACATTAAAAAATGAAAAAAAATGATGGAAATTTAAAGCACACTCCTTAGACACAATAAATGGATAATTATTTGCATGGTGTGGTTCCCATTTTAAAGAAAACAAAAAAAAACAATGGAAATTCAAAGCACATCCCTTAGAAAAAATAAATGAGCTATAAGCACTAGTTATGGGACTAGAAAGACATGTTACCCATGCCTAAAGGTCCCCTCTAACTAAGGTCCTTACTTCTTGCTTCTCTTTTCTTTTCTAATAAGGAATGGTGGCTATTCTGTGGGAGCACTCTTATGTCTTTGAGAGGGGGGAGATGGGATTATGGAGGGTGGGTGTGGACTGGTCTTAGAATGATGATGCAAAGTCACTAAATGTGATTGGTTGTGGTATGGACTAAGGATGAATCTTATCAAGTCATTTAACCATAAAATTCACAAGGGACTTTATGTAACCTTAATCAGGAACTTCATTCCACTCTCTCTCTCTCATCTATCTATGTTTTCTATGTCTCACCTCAATTGCCAATTTCATGTTCTTGTTCAATGTCCTGGTTTGACGTGTCAAAATTCTTAGGTAGTTTCTTCTAGGTGTTTGTACTTAACCTTCCATAACCATTAATCATCCATGGGGCCCATGGCCTCCTCGGTTTGAAGTTATTCAAAGGAAATAAAAGGCCTATGTCTACTTTGGAAAGGATACACTTGCATAGACACTCTCACAATCAAATCCTTTTTTTTTACCTCATCATCGGATATATGATATCGTAGGGTATATGCCAGCCTATAAATATTGTGCTCAGGCTCATGAATTTGATATCAATATTTGTCATAGTTAGTGAAGGTTTTGTAGTTTATTTCCTCCAGAGTTAGAATATTTTTTGAGTGTCCATAGCAAGAGTCTAAGTGTGTATGGATCTTTGTTCAAACATTGATGTATCTAAGCATAGTAGTGTGATGGGAATAAAAAAAAATTCTTTTGATCATCCTTACAACACTAAGAATAGATTAATGTTTTTTTTATGCATTTAATACTCATGCACTTTATTCTCATGCATTTCACTTTAATGCACTTTAATTAAGCAATTAATTTCTAGTTGTTAATGAACACAAGCATGACCACATTGAGCATATGTGTAGCACTTGGTAACCCAACAAGGCTATATGTGTTTAGGATGTGTCCATGAAAGTGGGATGAGTACTTGTATTAGGCTAGCTAGGAAATAGATAAATTAGATCCTAAGTTACTCTACCTTTCATTATTGTTGTAGGTGATTAAACTTACAAAAAACAAAATGATAAAAATCACATGCCTCGGTTGCACTTAACCATATACTTGTTGATGAGTGGCGAGGTATCCCTACGCTCAACCATATGAATACGAGCATACACACAGAATTCAGTCAAATTCCAAGGACTAAGTGCTTATGCACCTTTGTGGAATAAGGACAGGTTGATTAATTGTTGTCTTCCCAAGCTTACTTGTATAGCACGATTGTATGGTTAAGTAAACTTGAGGTACATGATTTTTTATAGTTTTTTATGTTTTTATGTCTTGGTGCTACAAAGGGAGGAGAGAGATAACTAAGTAACTAATTTAATTTAACTACTTAACTATGCTTCAATAGTCCTAACACCAGCATCCATTCTCACTTGTCAAACACATCTTGAACCAGTGCAACTCTACATGGATTACCAAACGCTAATCGTTACTGGGTTACCAAGCATTACACGCATGCTTGAAGTGGTCGTATTGAGTGTGCTTACTTAGGAGAGTTGTAGAGTGAGAGAGAGAACATTAATTAACTAAGGAAAGCATTAAGTAATAGTAATTAACATTAATTGATCTATTCTGAATGCTTCAAGGTTTATCACAAAGTTCATCTTTATTGTCATACACAAGGTGTGCTCAGGTACACAATGCTCGAATAAAGATCCATTCCCTTTATGACTCCTACTGCGGGCACTCACAAATAATTCTATCTCTGGAAAGGTAAAAAGGCAAGAGTTTGGGTAAGGAACTAAGACAAATTACCAAAACCAAGTGCACTTGCCTCTTATTTATAGGTAATGAGGCAAGTCTCAATATTAGATGCCCGATATCGCTTGGAAGGCTCTGATATCATGGACCCGATATTGCGGTCCCAATATTGTAGTTCAACATCCCCCCCCCCCCCCCTTCGACTAAATGAAAACTCATCCTTAAGTTCCTTATAAAATATTGGGAAGTTATGGGATTATTAACTGAATGACACTGATGATGAAATGGGATGACAGACTCAAAGTGCCTGGTGAACAGATCAACAACACATTACAACATTGGTGTTCATACCCTTTGTGGTGAACACTATACGTAAATAACATCTAGGCCCTTATTTGATAGCTTGAAGAGAGAGAAAATAAAATGAGATGCATTGCTACCAACACTGAGATTGCATCTTCCGTTGTTTATCCATAGCCATGTGACCAAACTTGTTCCTTTCGTAAATGCTCCAGCTCCAGTCCATCATGAGTGCTCCCTCCTAGCCCAGTCCATATTCATATGATCACCATCTGCACACACAACACAGTCATGAATTAGCAAGGATAGATAAGCCATCATACAGTTGATACCTTGCCTTGATATGAAGCACATTGGCTGGGTTGTGGGTATGGCAGATACTAGGTTAGAGGTTTATTACTAGTGACTACCTGAGGTGTAGGGGGTGAAACAAGTAGTAGAATGGAAAAATTTGTGACAAGGCCCCCATGACTAAAAGTGAACCTCCGGTAGCAGTAAGATGGAAAGAATAGAAGGAACAAGAAAGATGGGAAAATAACAACGGCGAAGCCAATAAAATGGATTTCATGGATGGGGATGAAATGAGAAATGGCTGATTACAAAGAATGTTAAAGGGAAATAACTTAACAATTGCACCATAAAGGAATGTCAGTGGGTCCTCCCAAAAGCAAGCTCATGCCTTTTATGCCCTAACAAACCCACAAACCAAAGAGTCCATAGGCTCTAGGAGTAACACATGGAACAAGGGTTAAAAGCTTACCCACAAGAATTTACCAAGGAAAAACAATGCATCAACCAAAATATAGAATAATCATAAAACTGGCAATGAGGTGGAAAATGGGAAGAAAGATGGAGAGGAGAAGATGGAATGGAATCCCAAGAGCAAGGTTGTGTAAAGTCCTTTGTGTATTTTATGGTTAAGGTGACTAAGTAAAACTCCTTCCAAATCCAGACTCAAACCAACTACATCCAGTGATCTCGCATCAATACACTTGACCAATCCATCCTCTAGAAGCAACAAGAATGCTTCCCCAAAGAGTCACCACCATTCCAAGAAGAGCGAGATGGAGAAGTAGGAAGCGAGAAAGGGCCTTAGTTAGAGGGAACCTTCAGGCATGGGTAACATGCCTTTTCAGTGCCATAACAGGTGCTTATAGCCCCATATTTCTTTATTATGTCTAAGGTGTGTTCTTTGAATTCTCATGTTTTTTTATGTGAGAAATACATCATGCAAAGACTTATTTGATTCATTCAAGTTCCTGATGTTTGGTCATTGGTAGAATGGCAGAAAAACCATGAAAAGCATCCAAGTACCCAAGAGAATAGCTAGCACAAGTGCATCGAATCCCCTTGAAGTCACACCCTTTTCAACCATTGAGTCCTTCCTTGGTTTGAAGAATATGAAGCCACCAATTCATTAAAAGGTTTATTTAGAAAAAGGGACAATACAGTTCCGAGCCAATAGAGACCACAAAGTTGAATGGATGAATGGACGGTATGGACTCATTGTTTTTTTTATTAAAAGAACCATATCTTAGTATCAACATTGAAAATCAAAGGCAAAAACCAAACATTAGCAACCAACATCATTATAATGCAATCCACCATCATGAACACTTATTGTAAGATGAATAAAAGTAAATCAAATAAAGAAATAGTAAAAATATGGACGATGGTGTAAGACAAAAAATAAGTAAAATTGAAAAATGTGCAAAAAAAAAATGTGTAAAAAAAAAATACAAAAGGAACTGAGGGTATTGAATGGTTAGCATTGGTGGCCATTCCCCCCACGATTGAGGTGGTAAGAGGCAATTTGAAATAGGGAGCAAGGTTGTCCACCAACAGAGGTAGCATTGGTACTAGCTATCTTAAGCTCATGGAAAGGTTTGGTTTGTTGGATATTGACCAATAGTTTTTTTTTCGGGCTCTCAAGTTTGTAAATCATCATGGCCCCTAAAGGAAAATTTGCATGAATGACATAAGATCCTTCCCATAGTGTTTGAAATTTGGTTCATTGTGGCACATGAGTGGGATTCTAGTAGAGAACTTTATCTCCTGGTTGATATGTAAATTTTCTAATCCTTAGGTCATGATGCTATTTATTGAAGGCCTTGTATAATTTGTTAGATGATAGGGTAGCTAATCGGTTCTCATCTAGCAAGTTAAGAGTCATTAACCATTCTTTTTGTGCTAGATCAAGGTCAAGGTTGAGATCACATGCCATAGATAGTGTGCGGAGTTCTACTTGAATGGGAAGCATTGGAAGTTTCTCGTACACTAACTCATAGGGAGAGTAGCCTATAGGGAGTTTCCATGTGGAGCGATATGCCCAAAGAGCATCATTCAATTTGGTGATCCAATCACGCCTATACTTGCTAATAGTTCTTATCAATATTTTTGTAATCTCCTTATTGGTGAATTCAACTTGACCATTCACTTGAGGGTGGTATGGTGTAGTCAATTTGTGTTCAACCCCTAAGCATTGCATCAGCTTCTGAAAATTTGCACCTGTAAAATGTGTGCCATTGTTAGAAATAAGTGCACAAGGCATGCAAAACTTATTTATGATTTGTTGTTGAACAAATTGTGCAGATGTAGATGATGTACAATCCATAACAGTGGCTGCTTCTGCCCATTTTTTAAAGTAGTCAATGGCAACAACGATGTAGGCTTTTTCATTGGACATTGGTGTAATGGGCCCATAAAATCAATTCCCCATATGTCGAAGGGTTCTAAAGGTTGAATCCATTGTTGCAAATCCTCTATTCTAGCAATCATTCCCCCATCACATTGATAGCACTCACAAGATTGGACAAAATGATGGGCATCCCAAAACAATGTAGGCCAATAATATCCTACAAGCAGAATTTTAATGGTTGTTTGTCTTCCAGGATAATGACCCCCACAAGGACCCTCATGAACATCTTGGAGAACTTGCAGTTGATTTATATCGGGAACGCACAAGCGGACCAAGCCATCGGGACATACTTTATAAAGTTGTCCATTGATTTCCATAAAATACTTATCTTAGTGAAGAAACTATTATTTCTTTTTATTGTCTGACTCTTGTGGTGGTTGTTGTGTAAGGAGATAGGTGAGAATACTACTATACTAGTTTGTCTCCGTGGTTAATTTATTAGTTACTACACCTACAAAGAGGATTTCATTAGGAAAATTATCAGAAATTGGATACTCATCCTCTTTGTTGTCCGATTGCAACTAAGATAAATGATTAGCAACTACGTTCTCAGTGCCTTTTCGATCAATTATCATAAGATCAAACTCCTGTAAGATTACAAGCCATTGTATAATGTGAAGGCTCACCATTGGTTTATTCATTAGGAACTGTATTACACTATGATCTGTGTGTATAAATACCTTATAGCCCAAAACATAGTGCCTAAATTTTTCTAGTGCAAACACTACAACCATTAACTCTTTCTCTGTTATAGTATAGTTAAGTTGTGCACCAGTAATACTTTAACTTGCATAGTGAATGTAATAAGGATGTTTTTGGTCATCTAACTGTGTAAGTATGACTTCTAAAGCATAGTTGGATGTGTCAATCATTATCTGGAATGGTCTGGACTAGTCAGGAGCTTGTAGAATGGGTGTTTCTATTAGCTTCTATTTTAAAGTTTGGAAAGCTAATTCGCATTTCTTAGTCCATTCGAAAGGTATGTCCTTTTTTGTTAGTTCAACCAATGGTTTTGCAACCTTTGAAAAGTTCTCAATGAATCTTCTATAATAGCCAATGTGTCCAAGGAATGATAGAATATCTTTTATAGTTTTAGGTTAACAGGTAATTCCTTGGATAACTTTGATCTTTTCAGGGTCTACCTTTATCCCTATTTGCGAAATATTATGCCCTAATATGATGCCTTCTTGGACCATTAAATGGCTTCTTTGCCAGTTGAGCCTTAAGTTGGTTTCTACACATCGTTTTAGTACTTGCTCTAACTGATCCAAGGCTTGATCAAAGTTTGCTCCATAGGTGGAGAAGTCATCCATGAAGACCTCCACATTGTTTCCTATCTACTTCTAGAATATGCTTAGAACTAATTATTGAAACGTTGTAGGGGCATTGCACAAGCCAAAAGACATCTGTTTGTATGCAAATGTTCCCTAAGGACTATGAACGTAGTCTTAGCTTAGTCTTCTGGGGCTATTTATATTTGGTTGTACCCACTGTACTCATCCAGAAAACTATAGTAGTGATGCCCTGCAATGGTTTCTAAGACTTGGTCAATGAATGGCAACAGAAAGTGGTCTTTGAATCTTTCCATATTCAATAGCCTAAAATCTATGCACACCCTCCATTTACCTTCCTTTCTAGGCACAATAACTAAGGGACTAACCCATTCACTATCAACAATGGGGTATATGAACCTAGCTTTTAGAAGTTTTTTGATTTCTTCCTTAACCACTTGCTTAAGCTTTGGGTTAAGTCACCTCTGTGGTTGTCTTCGAGGCTTCATGGAGGGGTTGGTGTAAATTCTATGTTGGCATATCCTAGGATCTATTCCTATTATTTTGAGATATGACCAAGCAAAGGCTTTTGACCATTTATTTATTACCTTCAGTAGTCTCTCTTTTTGTTGAGTGAGCTTAGCATTAATAATTACCAGTTTTCCATTCTTGAGAAACATGTATTCCATACTAGGGGCAATGGTTTTGACTCAAGGGTCTCCTACTTAAACTTATTAGGGATTTCCAACTTCCCCCAGTTGATATTTTCAATGTCAAGACTTGGAAGTTGGTGATGGACTTGCTCTAATGTGTTTATGCTATCAATGTAAGTGCAAGTTAACCCTCAGTTGCTTCCATGTATATAGTTGAATTGCTCTCTTGATTAGTTGTTAACCACTAGGTGCCTTCTTATCTTGTGGCTGCTACATATAAGCACCTTTGTATATTAGTCACTTATATACATTGATTGCATGTAGGCAATGTTAAACGTTGTACAAACCATGACTTTTGCATGCAATTACACCCTGTGTCACTGTATGCAATGCATGGAACTTTCTTTTTCTCGATCTTTCCAAACATATTTTTCTTTGATATTTCCAAGGAAAGATCATGGATTTCTAGGCACACATCAATTGTGCTTAGCCATGCTCTTTCCATTATGATTGGGACGTCCCCCTTACCATTGTTGACTTGAATCACTAGGAAATCAATTGGATATGACCATCCACAAACAATTATGACAATGTCCTCCACTAGTCCTAATGGAACAATGATGGACTAGTTGGCCAACTCTAAATGAATGTTACTCTTTTTTAATGGAGGTAGGTTCTAGGCCTTGTACATTTCTTGAGAAATTAAGTTGATCCCAGAACTTGAATCCGAAAGAGCTTTGCATGGCTCATTCCCAGTGATCTGTAGATATATAAGAGGACTCCTAGGATTAGAGAATTTCCTAGGAAGATGGTTAGCTTTTATCCAATTAGTGACAGCATGATTTAACATGACTATATGCGTTGGGTGTAGAGTTTGGTTTGAAGGGAGTTCTGAAGTTTTGATTGGTAATGAGGCATCTAAGGGATTAGTTTCTTGTGGTTGCAAGGACTTAGTCCGACTATTGATTCTAAAGAAAAGTCTTTTTTTCATGTGGTTGTCAGGACCAACAGTAGATTAAGAGTTAACAACCCTCGTAGCATTATGTTGCTACGGTTGGGCAGGGAGCTCACCCTGCATAGTTGGAGCAAGTGGTAATGGAGATATGGATCGAAGAGATGTAGTTAGATGAGAAGGATAGTATGTTTGTGGAACATCACCCCTAAGAGAAGGAGTCCTATAATACTCATGGGCTTGGTAGTGAGGTTTAGGAGTAACGTGACTAGTAGAGTCACGTGGAGAGATTGGTTGTTACACATAATAAACATATGGGTTAAGTTGATAGTAAGGATACTATTGTCGTGGTGGTGGCATTCCCCATGATTGTAGGTGCTACCACTATTGACAATACTTAGTTGGTTGTGGTGGAGTTCCATTCGGATAATACATTAAGGGTTGTTGAAACTGTCTTGGGTTACCTTAAGGATAAGATAACCTTTGAGGTGTTTCTCTTCTGTTGAATCATGGGTTGAGTGCATACACTCTAGACTCTTGTAGATGTGAGATTATAGGGCAACATCCCTTAGGATGGTCATATTGGCATATCTCGCATCCACTATCATTTTCTATATTTGAATCCACAACCTCTTCGATGACGGAAAATTTGACCTTACCTTTGCTACATGCATATTCAGTTTTTCTTTTTTTCTCTCTCTTTTCACAATCACTACCTTGCTCTCTAGACTCCTCTACTATTTTTAGAATGGATTGAAATCTATTATCTAGGGAGTCCCATATGTGTTCTACCTTTGCTGATACTTCTGATGCCAACTTTTGAATAGGCAAATTTTTCCTATTCACCATCTCTTCAAGTGGTGACTCTTCTTCATCCTCAAAAAATCTTACTCCCTTCTTTCGAAGGGAAGGATCTCTGTTATATTCTTCCACACTCTCTCTTTTCCTTAACTCACCTTCCTCTTTAGCAACTTGCTCCAATAATCTCTGTGCTTGATGGTCCCTAAGCTTGGATAGTATTCCTTGGGCATAAGTCCCAAGGGCTCTTCGCGTTTTATGCCTAAGCCCATCTACAAGATGGTGTAGTTGATCCCTCTGCGAGTAACCATGGCCTGGGCAATGATGTAACAATGCATAATATCAACCCATGGTAGCATCCAAGGATTGATGTCCTCCTTGTTTCCATCCTTGGATTTTCTTTCACAGGTTGGACATTTGGGAGTACATTTGGTACTTATCATTGAACAATTCTAACAAGGTACTCCACCTACGAATGGATTCTGGTTCTAAGGACTAGTACTAGCTCTTCGCTTCTTTGACTAGTTTCCATGGGAACAACTTTAGTTTTTGCCATTTATTTTCTATGTTTTGTAAGGCACATGCATCATGAAATTCTTGTAGATGATTTTGAGGATCAACGTTGTATCCCCCTTCAAATCATGGGATATTATTCATGTTTAATCTCTTGATCCTACTATCATTTTGGTGCCTTGTTGGAACTCTAACAGCCTCAGTTATGTCTAGCATACTTCAAGTAGTGAATAGGGGTTCATTGTGATCGTCTTGTCTTTGGTGTCTATGATGCCTATGTTGTTCCCTACTTTCCCTTCTTTTATGTTGTGATACTCTAGACTGCCCTCATCTCCTTTCCTGATTGTTTCATCTGTGACCTCCGTTCCACTTACTATTATCCTCAAGGTCTTTTCCCTTATGACTGCGTCTAGATCCTGAAGGAGAGGGTGAAGGAGATGATTAAGGTGAAGAAGAAGGAGGACCATCACCATGATGGTGCCTACTTCCTTCTCTTCGGTGATCATGGCCTCGATCACAGTTACAATCAAAATGTCCATCTTTGTCATGTGTTTGTGTTCCTTTTTCAGACCCTTTGTGTTTGTCAGTACTAGAATCTAGGTTATGGATAGTTAAGTGAAGATTCTGATACACAACCCCTGGATCAAATTCAATGAGAGGAACATCATTGTGTGGGAGACTTCCTGAGGCAGGTTCACCACACTCATTTTCACTTATGACATACGAGATATTCTGAGACAACTTTCCCTTCATGGATTCATGACGTCTCTCCTGTTGTAGATCCCTTTGACATTGTGCCTTCATGGGTAATACTCTCTTGAGTCATGTTCATGCACAATGTATTCTACCTGTAAGTGTTGCATGCTAATTCGTGTGAGAGCACGAAGAAGCATGCTTGGGACTGAATGATCAAGAGGTAACACAATGTTACCTTCTAGATCTCGCCAATGCAGTTATTCATTTTGGTGGAGGATAAAGGTGAAGTATGGTATATACTCATCGGGATGAACATATACCACACGAAACTGTTGAGGGACTGGAAGATTATCATGTGTACTATGCCTCCGATTGTTCCCTGTATCTGACCTAGGCAGTGAAACACTCTCGTAAGAAGGAGAGATAATTGTCTATTCAGTGTGCAATATTCTTCTCTTTAATAATTGTAAGATAACCAACCCTAAGGATTCATTCCAATGATGAGAAAGATTTCCTAAGTTCTAATTAGCACACAACCAACAAAGTCCTTGGCAATGGTGCCAATGTTGAGCAGCGAGGTATCCCTACGCTCAACCATACGAATACGAGTGTACATGCACGATCCAATCAAATTCCAAGGACAAAGTGCTTATGTGCCTTTGTGGAACAAGGACGGGTTGATCAATCATTGTCTTCCCAAGCTTACTTGTATAGCACGATTGTATGGTTAAGTAAACTTGAGGTACATGATTTTTTATAGTTTTTTATGTTTTTATGTCCTGGTGCTACAAAGGGAGGAGAGAGATAACTAAGTAACTAATTTAATTTAACTACTCAACTATGCTTCAACTAGTCCTAACACTAGCATCCATTCTCACTTGCCATATACATCTTGAACCAGTGCAACACTACTAGGATTAACAAACGCTAATCGTTACTGGGTTACTAAGCGTTACACGCATGTTTGAAGTGGTCGTACTGAGTGTGCTTACTTAGGAGAGTTGTAGGGTGAGAGAGAGAGAACATTAATTAACTAAGGAAAGCATTAAGTAACAGTAATTAACATTAATTAATCTATTTTTAATGCTGCAAGGTTTATCACAAAGTTCATCTTTATTGCTGTACACAAGGTGTGCTTAGGTACACAATGGTCGAATAAAGATCTGTTCACTTTATGACTCCTACTGCGGACACTTAGAAATAATTCTATCTCTGGAAAAGGAAAAAGGCAAGAGTTTGGGTAAGGGACTAAGACTAATTTCCAAAACCAAGTGTGCCTGCCTCTTATTCATAGGCAATGAGGCAAGTCTTGATATTGGATGCCCGATATTGCTTAGAAGGCTCTGATATCGTGGTTCATCACTTGTACTTCAAAAGTGGAACTAAGAACACAATGAATGTTCTCAATACCCAATTCACTTCCTAGAGGAACCAGTGCACTAGATAATTATAGGTCCACATAATTCAACCAAATCACATGTGAACTCCTTAGTGATTCGTATAGTTGGATATAGGGGTACCTCACCACTCATCACTTATTTTCCAAAAAAAGTGAGGTACCATTTTTTAAAAGGCTTGTGCAAAGTTTAACAACATCATTTAAATGACATATATAATACAAAAACACTAATGCAACCATAGAAAAAAATTATAAACATACATGTAGAATCAAAACACTAGGAAAATCATTAGGATTTGCAAGGAAAATCTCTTTGTTTGCAATGTAGTTGTTGAAGAGGTCTTCCAAAAACATGTGTGAGCCCTAGTGAATCTTGTGGGAGCCCTTGCTAATCTCCTCCTTGCATTCTGCAACCTTGCATCATATGAGTCATAAGAATTCCATCACAACCAAATCATCATTGGAGCACCTAAGTGAGAACATCATGTTTGTTTGGTTTGGCTATGTGTGCCATGCTTTTGCTCTTCTATTTTTATATAAGAAAAAACAAGGTAAACCTTGTCATTATCAATGGATTAATTGGTGGAGGAATCCATCTACTTTGAATTACCTCACAAATAAGTTCTTCATGGAAATCACTAGTAATCAACCTATTGTCTTTGCTCACATCGACACATGTAAGCTCACATGTAAAAGTCTCAAGATAATTTTGCTCAAAAATATTTATAAAACACTCTTTGAAAAGGCATGGGTAAAAATGAAGAAAAAATTTTAATCTTTAAACATCTAATACATAATGCAAAAGTATGTATAAAGCTTGTGTTGTAACCATCCACATGGCACACACACAAGCTAGGGGTTGCAACACAACCAAGGCATGTACCACTACTACTTCCTCCATTAAACAAGTCAAGCCTCATGCAAAAAGCATAGTAACATCATTAATAAATAGTGAAAGGTTATTGCTAGTCACCATCCAAAGTTGACTCAAAATCGTAATTTGAAAAACTATAATGTATTTTTTGAATTTCTCAAATAATGGCATAAGTGCTCATCAACAAGGATAGTCTACATGCTATCCACATCCTCAAAATGATAAAAATGGAACCTACTTGACGCCATGGCTTCATCTAAGAGCTACGAGAGTTTTTCTTTTGTTGAGAAGTCCTTGGTAATCCCCATCGTGTGACATGAAACTTACAATTGACAGTCCATGCAAGTTTATGTTTATGGTTTTGTTGCCAAACTAAATGAAAGTGACATTCTCACTTGTGTGCTCTAATGGAAACTTCGTCATGATAGAATTCTTGTGCCTTGATACAAGTTCATGTTTATGGTTTTGTTGCCAAACTAAATGAAAGTGACATTCTCACTTATGCACTTTGATGGAAACTTGGTCATGGTAGAATTCTTGTCCCTCGTGTCTTGCAAGGAGGTGGAATGCAAGGAGTAGATTAGCAAGGGATCCCTCAATATGCATTTAGGCTCTCACATGTTTTTGAAAGACCTCTTTAATAACTGAATTATAAGTAGAAAATTTTTCCATGTTAAACTTGATGATTCTCCCAATGTTCTAGTTCTCCATGTACATTTACTATAAAAATAAAAACTATAAGAGATAGATTTTTCTACATATAGAATCCTCTATTCATAGAACTAATGGCTATGTATGCCATGCTTATGGTCTTCCATTTTCAAATAAGAAAAATCAAAGTAGACATTGTCATTATATATGGGTTAATTAGTGAATAAATCCATCTACTTTAATTCACCTCACAAATAAGTTCTTCAAGGAAATCAATAGTAATAAAAATATTATCTTTAATAGTTATTACAACTACTCTTTTAGTTTGCGAGTGTTCATGACAAAGTATGATTTTGAAAATGTTCCACCCAAGTTTGAGCATCAAATTCTCCAAAGAAAACATCATGTAATACTTTTTAAGCTCTTAGAAAACTCTAGGAACCATTTGGGTTCATAGCCTAGCTTATGAGCTTTGTTCTTATTCATCCTAGAAAAATTTAAGAACCAAAAGTTTTCTTAGTATTGGAGGTAACATGAATTCCATGTTACTACTTCTCCTAGATCATTATGTCCATATCACCTACATTAAAACTACATTTCAACCTCGCATTAGGCCTTCAAATTTTGGCCTTTAGGTAATTTGATTTTAGGATTTGGGAACCAAAATCTTTCTAACTATGGTGTTGTTAGTGTCAGTAGTCACATCATGGTCCTTCATACTTTTAGGGTTCATCTCACATGTAGTTCAACGTGAATCTTAGCTTTCCCATGACTAGTTAACATTAGGTTTTGTGCTCCAAATGGAAGTTTTAGCCCATTCAAAGGTAGTCTTGATAGTCAGGATTATAATTTTTTTAACTCATACAAGTGATGCTAACATTGACATTAGCATTACTATGCCTACTTTAGCACTACATAGGGTCTTAAGTTTTGGCATTTTGTAGCATTCAACAAGTCCATAGACTTCTTAGTGTCTAATAAACATCATCATGGCTTATGGTAGTATTAGTTTGGGCATCCTAGATGCTTAGGAGTTCACTGTAGAAAAATATTAAAAATTTCGCTAACTTCATAGGTGACATTAATGCTGGCATTAGCATCAGCACCTTGGAAAGCTACATTTTATCAACCATCACATGTAGGCTCATCATTTGACAACATCTATAGGCTTCTTGGCATTATCATGGTAACATTTGACATCAATTCAAGCATAAAACAGGGTCTCCAAACTTCAAAACTATAATTAATGTTGGTAATGTTGATGTTGACACCAACATTAATGTTAGTGTGACTATTCCTAAAACTTGCACCATGCTTCCTTGACACTCCTAATTAGCATTCAACATCATTCCCTAGCCTCATATGCTCCACGGTATCATCCTAACATAATTCAACCTTGGTTTCAACATCAAGTGAGGTCCTAGAGGCTCAAAACTTGATAGTGGAAAAAACTAGAAAATTTTATTTAACTCTTAGTAACATTGCCACTAATTTCAGTGTTGGTGATCCTTATGGAAATCACATTTTCTTGTTTTCATGGTCAAACTTACTGAAAACAAACTCTAAACTAACTTCTAGTGAAGTTCACTTAGTTTCAAGTTTGAATTTAAATTCTATAAATATGGCAACAAAACTCATATTTGGGGCAAATTTCTAGAGATCTAAAGAACTTTTTTTTTTTAGATTTCAAGAAAGTAAGAGTAGGTGTAGTAAACTACCCAATGTCTCCTGCATGCTCCACAGTCATTGTAGTTCCTCTAGGCTATGGCTCTAATGTTGATGTGGTATCTATACTAATCAAGTAGCATTTGTGTCAACACTCTAGACTTAGAATTTTTTAGCATCAACATTAGCATCAGTCTCCAGAGTTGGAATTTTTTCAAGTCAAGCATCAATGATGAAACCCTTATAAAAAACAACATCATTTTAGTCTCGATTTAGTTCTAGACAATGTCTAAGACATTTCCATCTATATTGCCTTCTTGAATCTCTCTAGAAAGGACCTTGCCAATTGGGAGAGAACTTTGTATTTCTGGAGTTTGGAAAATGATAAAGAACTAAATCATCTTCTTGAATCTCTTTGATTGTGACATGTTTGAAATGGCAGTGTTGAATATTTTCTTAATATTCATGTAGATATCGAAGATCAACTTGTCAATGTTCTTCAAAAATTTCCAAATCAACACATCACACATTACTCTTGTTATGATCAAAACACCAATCACGTAGAGCAATGTAGAGAGATGGGATATGGAGCTCAATTGGTAAGATCACCTTAGAACCATAGGTTAGAAAATATGAAGTGTGAATAGTATTTGTATGGAAAGTGGTACGATAAACCCATAGGGCATAGGATAGCTTTGTGTTCCAATTACGTGGGATTTTATTAACCATAGTACAAAGAAAGTATATGAGAGTTCTATTGGTGGACATGGCTTGACCATTAGATTGAGGGTAGCAGGGTGATGAAAAATATTGAAGGATGTGATACATTGATGAGTAGTAAGATGCCCCTACATCCAACCACACGAATTATAAGCATTCACGCATGATTTGGTTGAATTCCATAAACCTTAAGTTTTCACGTACATTGGTTTCAAGATGTGAAATCTAATTGTGATGATTGTTGTCTTCCCAACGACACATGTAGAGCTTAGTTATATGGTTAAGTGTAATTGAGGCACATGAATTTTATTACTTTATATTTTATTCATCTACGATTAACAATAAGTTGAAACTCAATTTATGAACCACTTTAACTAATCTAATTTCTAATTAATAACTAACTACCCTAACATAAGTATCCAGTCCCACTTTCCATGCATATCCTAAACATGTATAACACTGTTGGGTTACCAAATGTTAATCGTTGCTAGGATTACCAAGCATCATGTGCATGCTCAAAGTGGTCGTACTTATGTGCTTAATTAACTGCTATTTAATCTAGCCAGATTACCTTAGCTTAATTACTTGGAAATATTAAATGAAATTGTGCAAAAAATTAAATGCATGAATAAAATATTTAAGCTAGCCAAGGTGCTGCAAGGTTTGATTAGAAAGCTTCTATTTATTACCACACACATTGCCATGCTTAGGTACAACATTGCTCGAATAAAGATCCATACACTCAATGATTGCTACTGTAGGTACTTTGGAAAATATTCTAACTCTAGATAAAAGAAACTACAAGAGCTCTACTATGTTATGACTAAAACCTTACTACAAACCATGTGTCCAAGAGCTATATTTATAGGCCGACACACACCTTGTGATATTGAATATCTAACATCGCTTCTTGGGCCCTGATATCAAGTATCCAATATTAGGGCTTCGATATTGGATATCCTATATTGCAGCTAGGCCAAATACAGTTCATCATACATGAAATTGAAATCATCTACCTTCTTACTTTTGAACTAAGGTTCATTATCAATTACAATTTGGAAAGGCACACTAAAGTGAGTTATTATATGTTCAAAGATGAAGGCACACTTAGTAAAATACTTTGTAGAAGAATGGCTAATAGCACCAATAAGATCTAAACCCCAATTTTGAAAGGGCCATGTGATCTGAGATATGTTAACCTCCTCTGAAAAATGTAGATAAGAGAGTTATGCCTTTGGCAAGTGGTAATAACAGTAGGTAGGGAACTAGGGG
This sequence comes from Gnetum montanum, assembly GCA_015680685.1. Classification (NCBI taxonomy): domain Eukaryota; kingdom Viridiplantae; phylum Streptophyta; class Gnetopsida; order Gnetales; family Gnetaceae; genus Gnetum; species Gnetum montanum. The sequence goes on along the minus strand of MNCI01013895.1, from coordinate 1,975,334 downwards.
TTGGCCTAATAGTAAGAGGGGATTACCTTAATGTACATAAAGGGATGAATGAAGACTTGAAGAAGTTGTTCCCTTTATTTGTTAAGAAGCTATTTTACAATAAGATTAGTCAGAAATGAAAGCTAATCCTTAGGCAATTGTATGGGGTAATGTCCTAGGAAGGATAACCAACTAGGCACGAGTGATTTATCAATGAGTAGTAGAAAAGATGAAAAAGCTACCCTAGAAGGATAAGAAGGGAAAAGAGAAGACAGTGAGTAAGCAACTCAATTTTGGATTTTATTACAAGCTAATAAATTTTATGCTAGTATTATTTGCTTGAGAAGGAGAGAAGCAAGTTGATGTTACTTTTGAAGTGAACTTGAGGCCCTTACTATGCCACCATTTTGGGAGTTTGATGTTTTCCTACAACATTAGAGGTGATGGTCCATTAACATTAGCATCAAAGATTAGAGTGGAAGTGAATTTTTTTCTTTAGCTTTGTGCATCATTTGTGTTTGATGTAGAGAGGATATTCTTTATAAAGTGTCAAGTGTATTAGACATTAAAATAAGATGTTATGTCAAAAGTTATAACATTGTAAGAGTGTAGTAAAATAAAGAGAGTTTTCACATTATTTTGAGTTTATCTTTGTGTAATAGATAGTTAGAATTAACATTAGATAGTTGGAAACCTCTTATTAACTTAATGTCTCTAATTAGTAATAAGTAATTAGGGAAAGGTTAAAATAGAGATCAACTTTAGTTTTGTTCAATAACAAAAAGGAAAAATCAAAACTAGTTCTAACAAGCACTAGTAGATGTTCACCACTTAGTAACAAACTTAGTATCTAAGGTTATCATGTTTTTAATAAAATTTCAAGTAGTTGAATAAGAAGGATAAGGGGAATCCTTTTTCTTAAGTGAGGATATGTCTAGTTCTCCAAATCCCAAGTCAACAAACTTGATGTCATAAGTAGACTTATTACCCGAGTCTATAGTAACATCAAAATTTTTAGAAGAATAGGGAACTGTAGGCTTGCCCATTGATTCAAGCTTAATATATCTAGTTTGCTACTAAGTTGATAAGGTTAGGCTTCTTGATCTAGGTGAGAAACACTTAGAACCTGCTTATCCACAGAGATGACTATCTCATGGTTACAAATAAAACTGTGAATCTCTTGGTGTATGGAAGAAGATACAATTCAATGTTGAGCTAGCCAAGATCATCCTAGTATACTGTTAATACCAAGACACTTATGTATCACCTTGAAGATAGCCTTAGATTACACAACATCACCTACCATGAAAGATAACCTAATAGAACATATAATCTCTACTCATGCATCGTTAAATGAAACAAGGTTAGTACAAGTTTCTTTAAAACCTACCTAATCATGGAGACTAAGGTACTTAATAATAGCCAATGTGATCATGTTTGATCTAGCATCATCATCAACATGTATCAATGGAACTAAAGCTTGTAGAGACACCTCAATGATTTTTTAGAGCAACAACTAATGACTATCTCTTGTTTTCAATGTTTTATGTTTTCAATAGAGAAGTTAGGATTATTTGATCCATAGTGAGGGACTTGTAGGAAGGACAATGTGGCTTCTGTCTAAGTTAGAATATCACTTGGGATCACGATTATATTAAAAACATCATATAGTATAGCACGATGTTCTTTAGAGGTTTCCATGAGGTCTTTCAAGGACAATTTGGTGTTTTATAATGGACAGTGATGGTCATCTATTGTGAGATCTTATTATTCATAGGCTAATATACTTGTGGAGTAGGTGATACTATAATTGATTGTATAGGATTGGAAGAAGGTGGGAGGTTGCTTGAGGAAGAAGTCTCCTATTATTGCTAGAATGAGACCTTTTTTATTATCTTAAAAGGTTAATTCTATGCATTAGTAGCCTTCTCATTCTATTTAGCTAAACATGAATTATTAGTTTATTGACTAAAAATAATGATTTTTTATGTAAGATAAGTGAATAGAAGATGTTTGAGCTACAGTAGATGGAAGAGTGTTGTAATATTCAAAATTATGTGGAGAAGATTGAGAACTAGATGGATATGTAGGTTCAATGAGAGTGAAATGATGAAAATTTGTAGCATTAATATAATAGTTAGATAGAGAAGAATGATTTGGTTTGAATGTGTTGATGCGTAAATTTTGGACACTCGAACATCTATGAAAACTCATTTTAGGAGACTATCGCCTAGGGTGCCTCCCGTATGGGTACGAAAACCCGGGAATAGTCTCAGCTGGAAAGAGTTATGTGACAAAACAATAATAATAATATTTTAAACACAATATTGAAACTTAAATTTAGTTTTAGGAGCGTTCTGTTATGTTTTGAAAAACATATAAAAATCAAAATTAAACATTTGTGTAGTTTTTGAGTAAAATAAATAACACAAAAAAAATTCAAATTATAATTAAAATTTATCTGGTGCTCTAAGCAAAAGTAAGGTTCAGCCACCAGTCTTTAGATAGAGGCTGGACGTTCCAGAAGAGGTCCCTGATCGTTGCCTGGTGTCAGCTACACCTGTGACCGCGCTAGCATCACTGTTGTTGGGCGTTGGTCTCTACCGCGTGGGTAGAAAAGAAAAAAAGGAAAGAAAATGTGTCTGTTTCTGTCTGAGAAAATAGAAAACCATCGTTCAGCAATTGCTACTACAGGGCATGCACACTGTCATCTGCAATATGCCTGCGACTGCTGTTGATGTTCGTCACGTGTTTCACGCTCCTACCATGTTCAACCACCTGCCAGCAGAAGAGAGAAGACTGCCGAAGACCCCAGCGTCTAGAGAGAGGGCCACCATCTGTGGCTCGCAGCAACAAGAGGCTAAAAGATGGGTTTCATGTGGCCAGAGAAAATAGAAGAACAAAATAAAACAATGGCTACTAATGGACATGCGTTGCCAGCCGCTACGCGTTTAAAAAAAAGATTGGCCACCCCCTTTATAGCGGCCCTGCAGGAGAAACCCTAACCCTAAACCGTCTGTTTCTGTTAACTGCTGTCAACTGCCAACTATCTTTTCCATTCCAAACGCTACGTGGGAAAACTGCCACCACCAATATTTGACATTTGAAATAGTGTGAAATGCATAGAATAACAACTTTTGATATAGAAAATCGATGGCACTTGTTACTGGTAATAAGAATAAGCACAAAAACGTCACCATGTAAATTCAAATACTATATGAACTCAGAACATCTCAATAGAGGTTTACACATCAAGTTGTAATTCTAGGGAACATTACCTCTACAACTCTATATCTAACCTTGCAACTAATTTAAAGTGCAATTGTTATGTTATTATTGTTGGTCAAGGCCCTATGTCTAGCATGGGTGAGGTTGGCCTCAACAGAATGGTGTAGTAGTGTAGTTAGACCAACAGATCACATAAGGTTTCTAAGGCTATAGCAATGACTTCTTGGGTTGTTTGTAATCAAACCAATGGATAATGTAAGGCTTTTTGGATGGAGACTTACGAGCTTTGTATTCAAGCTTGAAAGTTGAAATTTTCCCTTTAGTTCCCAAGGAAATTCTAAAATACTTTAATTTGTTCATTATTTTGATGCATAATAGATGGATTTCTCTCCACCACTATGTTATCCTTGTCAATGAGATCTTAGATATCATCCTTTATATTTCTGCAGTTATTTGTATCATGTCCAGTGGTCTCAATATAGTAGTAGTATTTTCAGTAATCATACCACTTAGACACCCTAGGATTATCTTCTTGTCTTTGAGAGGGATCCATAGCTATCAAACTAAATGTAATAGTAGCATGCTCTTGCTTCATTAGATACTTGCTTCTTCTTAAGGTGACCATCCCGAAAAAGATTATTTAGAAGCAAAGAGTACCTCATAGGTATCTTGGTATGCTAGTCTCTATTCCTTTGAGGCCTATGTTGTTAAGCAGAAAGAGAAGTAACTGAGAGAGTGTTGTTTTGTCCCTCAGAGAAAGAACAAACACATGTAGAAGTTGGTTGTCTCTTCTCTTGTTTAGTATCCTTGTTATCCTTGTTATACATTAACATAAATTATTTGTCATTATGTTGAACAACTACTTTTGTAATACATCTAGCAACCAAGAAAGCATCATTTTGAGAATGAGGCTTATGATAAGCTATCATTTTTTGAATGTAGTTAATCGTTGTAGCTTCAAAGATGTCTTGTAGATGACTTTCTCCAAATGATAAGGTAGTTTCATTGATGTTGATGTCTATTAAGAGATGAATTTATCAATGAGCTCATTTAGAGCTTATTTAATGGCAATGAAAGACATCATGCTTGTGGTTTGAGGCACATTGAATTTGAAGTGCTCAAGGAAGGCTACTAGTAGTTACTACTGAGAGGTGATAAAACTATGTGTTGGGGACTTATACCATTCCAAAGCTCTTTTAGAACAACAGTTTGAAAAACATCTTGGCATAATATGTGGGCAAAGCATCTTAGAATGTGACCACATGATTCATGGGGTTTCCTATTTTGTGTTTGTATTTAGTGAAAGTAGATAATGGAAATTCCTTAGGCAAGACTAATAAAGGAATTATAGAGTTTATGGGGGTCACTTAAGACCCAATTCAAGGAAATAGGATAATTTCCTTGCATGCTTAGTACCTTTGTTGTTTTATAGTCACTATTTTGAAGACGAAGAATCATGTCATTAAGTAGTGCCAACAACTATGAATCTTTTCTATGTGAGGACGTTAATGGAGAATACACATAGGAAATGGATCCAAAGGTTGTAGGAGTAGGTATACTCAAGGAGATTGGATTAGATGGGTATATGGAAAAATAGAACATGCTAGTAGCTTGAGGGATACTAAATGGCTGCAAAGTAGAAGTAGAGAGTGAAAAAGGCTAGAAGGGAGGTCTGGTATGTTATGGTTGAGGGATAGAATGGATAGTTCCAAAAGGTAGAATAGAGGATTGAAAGATAAGTAAGGATTGCTCATACTATTAGATGGAAACAATTGGTATGGTGAAATAGAAGTTGTGGGAAGACTAGAAGGCTTAATGTTTAGTGGAACAAATCCCAGTATGGTACTCTAAGTAGCTAAGATGTTGATATTATGAATGGGGTGAGAGAAAGGGTTACTTTTGTTAAACTCTCATTCTAGTTGCTCCTTATCTTCAGTTGTTAGGTGGATGTTAGACTAAGAGGCAATGCTTCCTCTCCTCCCTCTAAGTGTGATGTATGGACCAAGAGGTGATTGAAGATGCTCTTCATCGTAGCTTCTTCAATTTGTAGATGGATGCGATCTTGCATCTTCTCTTATTCCATGATGAATTTTATTACATTCTTAGGTTTCTCATTATCCATTTTAATTGGATCATCTAGATTGGAAAGAAAAAGTGTTAGATCATTAGTGTGTTCATATTCTGCCATAGCTCCTATTTAGCATAGGCTATTTTGTAGTTCTTCAAGCTCATTCCTCCTAAAAATCCTTAATTGCTTCTCAAGTTTATCAGCTTTTGGATCTTGAAGAAGCTTGAAGTAGATGATTATGCCATAGTTTCAACTATAGAAATGATGTAACTTCACAGGGCTTTTACTACATTGAAGTCATAGAGATTGATGTGACTTCGATTTTTTTGATGTAATACATTAATGAGAGTTGATAAAGAAAATAAATCAACTACATTAGAGTTGCAACAAATTAATGTGACATGTCTATTTTGATGCAACACATCAACAGCACTTGAAAAAAGTGTAGAAGTAGCAAAATGTAAAAATGTTAGATACCATATCTTAGAAAAGATGTTTAGTTTCATAGGTCCTCCTTCTATAACTAGAAGAAAGATGTTGTGGTAGAAATCATCGTAATACCAAGTTTTGACACAACCTAATATGAAATTGAGCTAAGAAATCTAGTGGTCATCTAATCATCTAGGAAGACTAATATTTCAATTAACTTCTCTTAAATTGAAAAGGGACTTGCAAATCATTGGAAAAATCTAACAATATGAGCCAAATGTTTTTACCAAATGTTAGCAAATATTAAGTGAAAAAAGATAGTACATGTGCATGGAATGGACAATAGAAAATAAGTAGAGATAATGTGTAGATCTAAACAGAATAAAGCCTAGTGTATCACTAGCTGAAAAGAGATTTTGAGAATAAAGTGTAAAAGAAAATAGATTTAATTCATCAAAGCATTAAACTTAGGAAAAAAACATAAGAAATATAAAATAGACCTCTAGCAGATCTAGATAATATCGAAGACAAAAACTAAAAAAAGAAAGATCTAGATTATAAGAAAAATCAAAAAATAAGAACCTGCTAGAAATATTCTAGGAGATGTACAAGAGATTAGAGGCATCTAACGAGGAGTTTTATTACCCCATTCTTTCTCTAATGCATGCTCCTAATGTAGATTTGGCAAGAATGCTCCAAATTATGAAGATGAAAAAGCAAAGGAATGGACCAAATCAGTGTGTAGACTTGATTCTGAGTAATTTTCCATGTGTTAGGAGGATAGTATGAAGGAGATACAATACATCAACAAGAAAATAAGAAGAGAAAACAGAGGAGCTGATTATCTCTAGACGGAGAGTAATTATTCAGTAGAGAGGTAGAGTCTTTAGAATCAGCAAAACTATGCTAAGTAGTAGAGATAGTAAACAAATGCTAAGCAAATGTTGATTATTTCCAAAAGCCAAATGGAAAAAAGTGTCAATCGATCAAAAATGCTAATTATTTTATAACATATCATGACATTATTGGCTGAAAATCTGTATTTTCCCTCCATGTTTGAAGCATCATTATGTTATAAACATTAAGCCTTGAATCATTTCTTCAAGGAACATAAGTAATCTCATTATTATTTTTTGGATCTCTCTAAAGAGTTGATTCTAAAGATAATGACCAAGAAACATTGTACCTAGAATTAAAAAATACGAAAGTTGAATATCTATATATTTTTTCCCATGATAAATTTAAGTTTACTTGTTAATAAAAATGAATGCAATTGTGAGGAAATAGTAATGATACAACATTTTGATTAGAAAGTGGCACCTGCAAACTTCTTTGCCATTACATTTTTGTAAGCATGCACTAGGTTTGCATACAATATGTCTTTGAAAAACATTAAATAAATCAGCATAATTAGTTTCCAAATCCATACATTGTAATTGTTTAGCAGTCAACTCACATGGATGATGCAATATATTTACATGTAAAGCCTAAGTGAGAAAACAGACTGAAAAAAGTAATAATGGAGAAATTAATATCTTTGTATTCTAAGTAATATCATCAAAAAAAGATTTGTGTAAAGAATAGAAAAGATAAATGAGAACTTACATTATTTGGATGTCCCTTAGTTGTAAATCTTGGATTCCATGCATTTGTAATTGAATCAAAAAATTCCTTTGCCCTATGCATGACGTGAGGATGATTATGGTTGGGCTCATCTACCTTTGGAGCACCTTGTATCCACACGAAACCATGCATATGTGGAGATCCACGATGCTACCACTCATATCATGTCCAATAATCAATAACATGGAACTCATTCATCAAAACTATTTTAAGAAAGGCAATGTGACAATGATGCATGAACTATACAACTATATGTAGATTTTCTATTATATTATTTGGCCTCCAACTTTTGAGTTTTGATGAGTTCTCAAGTAGATCTCCTTCCATCAAATTATGCAACTTAGGTCAATAGAGGTCTACTGCACTTAGAGTAAAAAAATAGTAAGTGTTCCCAATTGATTCACCATGTTAATTAGCTTTGCTTTACATTTTCTGCAATAAGATGGTGTACCACGAATGGATGTACCATATCGCATTAAATTATCAACAATGACATGTGATGAAGCATTATGCAAGTGTTCTCGTAGTTTTTCAATAGTTATGGGTGCATCAACAATATTTTTTTTAAAAAAATACAATGCTAGATTCCATTTCTTGTCTCCTTCTAATGACATTATAAATACAATACTTACAAATAAATCACACATGGTTGCTTAAATGTTATAAAAAAACATTATGAATAATGATAATAACAAAAAAATGAAGAATTAATATTTACCTGAATCACTTATGATGTCCAAATCTACCATCTTTGTAGCGAATAAGATGTTTTACATATTCATGTAATTTGACATCTTTAGCTCTTCGCTCAAGAAAATCACATTTCCCTTCAGGAAAAAAACTTGGAAATGTCATTGTAAACAACCCCATCATGTTAAACTCATTAATAGGAAAATCAGACATGGAAGGCCACTGAGCAACATCTGAATTCTGTAATGATGGATTATGCATCCATGCTCTTATCTAATCAATTTCCTTTCTTACAATTCCAAGACATTCTGCAACTAATGATGTGTAACCGATAATGTTTTCTTCATCTATCTAAAATAAAGGACCTTGAAACTGCAATCTCGTTTCTCCATCCTTTTCTGACAATGGTATATAAGGAATGCTATGGAAGATGTTAACATCATCAGTATTAGCAACATTGTCTAATGCATGCATATTGATCTTGACATCTTGATAGTACGGATCATTTTTTTTCTTCAAAATAAAGGCTTCATAAACCCATCTGTTATTGACAATGAAATTATACTCAATGTCCATTTGATCTGCTCTTCTCAATATCAAGAAAGGAATATCTTTAATCCTAAGAGGAAGTCTTTTAGTAATCTATGTAACATGTTGAGCAAAGCTAATTGTGTAACCTTTATACTTGAACTATCTACTAACTGCATGTGTAACTTGTAAAATGGAATTGATTTTTGCAATTAACATTTCTTCAACCTCAGTTAAATAGCCTAGGATAGGTGGTTGGATACCAAGATCCATGTTATTTTCAACAAAAAATTGTTTGATTTCACAACCAAAACTATTAAAAATATTATGTTTCTTTTCATTAATGCACCTATTGCATGTGGGTCCTCTACTTCTAGTTGAATCCAATAATATGCTAAAAAACATTTCATTGCATACATTGCAAAAATGTGAATTTGCAAAACTTCTAACTATAGTATTAAAATTTTGTATTGCTTGAGCAATTTCTATACTTGTATTTTGCAATCTTGGGAAAGACTAAATAGGTTTTGAAGAAGGCATTTCCATTGTTGGTGCACTAGCAACATTTGTAGCTTCATTTATTTGATGAAATGAAATTTCCTCCTATCAACATTGCCTTGATTGGTGCTCACTCTTGCTATAATATGGTTGTTCTTGATCTTCTTGCAATTGTTGTTCTTCTTTGTGTGTGATTTTTGGAATAGATATTGCTTGATTAATAGGCATTGATGGATTTCCAATGTCCTACAAAAAAATGTTTGGAAATTTAAACTAAAAATTGAATTAAAATATGTACCAACTTGAGTATGGGTAGACACCAACCAGCATTTCTTCTTGATTATTTACATTATTAGTATCAATAATATGGATCATTGCATTGGATGAATTTCCAAGTGATAAGATGGGATTTGAAGTTGACGCAACCTAAAAAATATATGCAATGTAAGTATGTAAATAAAATGAGAAGATTTTCCTATGATAAATATTTATTTTGAAATATTAAAAAATACATAAATTACATACTCTTGAATTTTGTAGAATTAGTTGTCATTCTTGTTCGTCTTATTTTGCTTCTTATTTTAGAAATCGTCTTCTCTCATCTTCAGTCATTGATTCTAGATTTTTAGTTTTTATGATCCATGGTCATCCTCTACCTCGGCCATGCCCACACACACGACCACTACCATGACCTCCATAAATTGCATTACTTGTTACAACAAGTGGTTGTTGTTGCTGATCTTGAAGAGTGTTCTTCGCCTTCTCTATTAGGACTAATAGCGGTAGGATCCATGTTTCTAAAAATGCACAAATTCCAATATTCCACCTCTTAATCTTGTAACATGATGCCTAAATTCAATATCTTTAATATTGCATTACACTGTAACTATCGTCACCTTAATCGTCGTCGTGATTGTAATCGTCATCATAACTGTAACCGTCACCATTCATAATAATAATAAATATTCATTATTATCAATCATTTATAATAATAAATATTCATTATTACCCATGGCAGGGCCATGCATGTGAGGGAATATGAAGAGATGAATGGGAAGCCCAAGGGTTGGGGGCATCAATCGAATAGAGATTCAGGTCCCCTACACTGACTCTTTGGCTCCCCTGCATGTGGCGCATGCACGTGAGGGAATACAAAGAGATGAATGGGGAGCCCAAGGGTTGGGGGTGTCAATCAAATTACAATTCAGCTCCCTTGCAGTGACTCTTTGGCTCCCCTGCACGTGGTGCATGTGCGTGAGGGAATACAAAGAGATGAATGGGAAGCAAAGGGGTCGGGGGGGCATCAATCGAATAGAGATTTGACTCCCCTACAGTGACTCTTTGGCTTCCTTGCATTTCCTGTTTGCCTTGATGCCACAACTCTGAATTTCCTACTCAGGCTGGGAGGGCTGAAATGGCTACTAGGTTTTTGAATGAAATGATTTTTAACATTTTATTTGAATAATAAAAATAGCAAAAAGATATCAACAATGATAGTTACAAATAGAATATTGAAAATTTTGATCCAATGATAAAATCAAAACATGTTTCAACCAAGGTTGTAGTATATTCATCATAATTCCTACCTCCCTTATGTAATGGCTTAAGCTTGTCGTGGAACACTATGTTTAGTGGGTTGCAATTATCCAATGTGGTGAGAGGGTTGTATTACTAGCCCCATGTTTATTCCAAAACAAAAAAAAAAGCTCAAAACATGTTAAAAATGTTGAAGACAATATTTTAAAAAGATGAGAAAATAAAGTAGACCTAAAACTTCAATTTTACTAAACATTAGTGGTAACATGTATGGTGAAGTAGAATACTTGCATTCATCTATTTCTATAATATTAATTATTATTAAAATTATTAAAATATGGAAGGCTATGTTGAACCCCACAACTAAAATCTATTATAAACAAAAAATTCTATAATTGAGAGGAGCACTTAATATAGGTGAAACTCCAGCATATCAAAAAAGGAAAGAACCATACAAATATGAGTTGCATTAAGATCAAGAATTTCAAAGGAATGCATTAAAAAGCAATGAATAAATGAATTTGCCATATTATAAAAACATGAATACTCAAATGAAACGCTAGTAAATACTCAAAGGCAAACCTCTATAAATCAAACACCATACAAATATGCTTATTTGATACTTACATAAGTTAATATGCTAAAGATAATTGAATCTTAATCAAATACCTACATTAAAACTAATAATAATAGGACAAGTAAACTTCTATCGTAATAAAAAACTGAATAACGATATACTTAAAATTAAAATGTATGAGTAGTGATAAATTACATTGCGTTTATCGTTTACACATACCTGAATAAACTTTTCAAACATATGTTACCCTTCAATTCATCAAATAGCAGCTGGTGTTAAAACGCATAACATAAATTTTAAGTAAGAAATTTCACATACCCATTCTTTCTCAACTCGTATCCACATCCTATAATAATATCGAACTTTCAGATCTGCTGTTAATGAGCTTTGGCATCTTAAACACATTCACAACATATAGGATGGCAAAATAACCACAACCAGAACCCAGCTTTAAATATCATGCAGGATTTCATTTAAAAAGCTCCTCCACAACTAAACCAAGAACAAATGGAATTGAATGCTGCAGTTCGCTGACAAAACTAACTACATTCTAATCAGTGATTCTCTGTTCTGCAAATCCCAAAAATTAACAAACCAAACATTACTGTATCCAAAAGCGAGATAAAGATGCTAAATAACCCATCTTATCAGAGGCACTTTTCAGGAAAAGCTAAAAGATATCGTGACAATAGAACCGCCGCAGTTACAAGATTATTCAACCTCTAAAACCAACGATGCTGCTGCTTCTTCTTCTTCTTGTTCAGTAAGATATAACTGCAGATAGCACAATACACTATTACCACTATTATCAGCCTCAAACAACTCGTACCTGGCTTGCCCAACAGCTACAACTGCATCAGTTTCAACCGATGCATCAAAAGAATCCAATTCATGGAAGTGAGGAATCAAGGATTCATGATTCTAAACATGTTTGGGTACCTCAAGAAAAAGTGGGTACGGGGTTTGTAGCCGGGGACGTGATAGAGAAAATTTAAATATATTAGTTTTTTTAAAATTAAATCTCATATATCATAAAAAAACATTGAAGAATATAGAACAAGTACATGTAAATTTAAAATATTGGTAATGTTTAAAAATTACACAGAAAATTACAATATCACCATTAACCTGAAGCAAGAAAATTTGCAAAGGTATGGAGGCCATCCAACCCATTTCCTTACTCAAGAGCCATAATCCAGCCAAACATATAATTTCTGCAACAACCAAAATCACAGAAATAAAATGAAATCCTTTTGTTACTCAATTCAATCTTTCCAGGAATCAAATTAAGCCTCAAGCCATAGTTACCAGAAACCTGACCGAAACCCAATGGAAAACGGTCAAGGAAAAGGTTGCAGAAAAGAATTGGCATAAAGAATCCAAACAATAATTTAGAAGAATTTGAATATTTCCATGACATGTCAAAAATGAAACAGAAATTATACATGGAAAGAGAACTACTAATATAACTCATATATTATGAAAGAAATGATGGTTTATGGGGAAATAACTATGGGAAGACCTTTCAGTTTTGTCAGAAAAATATATTAACATCCCAGTAACAGTAAACACCTACAGCAACCGGGTTTCGAAATGGGTTTCCATTGCAGAAATAGGAAACGGAAAATGCAAAACATTCACAATCCATTGCATTTATTGCAACTAGGCCTCAAGCTTCAACCAAATTTATAACAAATCACATTTCCTAATACTTTTGTTCCACGACAACCTGTGAGTAACGCTGAAGACAACATTATAAGAAGACACAACTTAACTTAACTAAGGCACAGCCCAGTAACTCACCAAAAACCTTTCTGACTCAAGGAATGGGCACTAGTCATGATGAAGGGGGAAAGTAAAAACAGAGCATCATGAGCATGCATATGGCCATTGGCCATGTGCTGCTGGGCTTCGTTGCCTCATAAGCAAACAGATTTTTGAAAAAGAGATTTTTGAAAAAGGTTGAACAAGCATCCATCCGTCATCATCTTCATAGCTGATGACCCATGACGAGGACCCTGTTTTGTTTTTTCTTTTTTCGGCAGAGAGATATAAGAAAAAGAGCAAAAATCAGCAATGAACAATAAACAACACGCGTGAATGTGTGAGTCATGGCGGAACCTTTGACGCTCCCAAAGGCAGGCGAATCCATGCAAATGCAATGTTTTCTTCGCCCTGTCCCCTCTCCGTATTACCCAAACTTGGCCCTTCAGCCTTCGGTTACCAAAGTAGCTCTTTCATGATTTCCGTGTGTTTGTTTATTCATTCCTACTCCCTTGTTTTCTGTGGTCTATGTGTCATGCGGCGATCTCGATTGCTTGCTTGCCACTTAACAAAGAAATGAAGTTTCTCGTAAGATTCAGAACAGGAGAAGAAGATAGATAAGATTAACTAAAAATGCAAGAATAATACCAGACGAGGCAAGGAGACCATTTCAATGTGTATGTACAGATTCAGACAAAATTTTATTGGAAATTATGAAAGACATACCAAGGTTTTAAATAACCTTGGAACACCCAGAAAAAAGGGTTAACTTTATAATTTAGTACGGAATTTTTTTTGGAAAAAAAAATCTAATGACTAAATTTGTAGAATAAATAATGAACCAAGTATGACCAGTATGACGAGCTTGGCCAAAATCTGTCATTCATTGGGGTGAATTTCTTTGTGATGAGGGTACCTGATGGCAAGAAAAGTTCTCGAATTGTCACTTGTGGTGAGGGACTGTTTTTCAGTAGGTTCATCTATCAATAACATAGAATATTCATGTAACCCATGTTCAGATCTGTGGTGAGCAACTTCCGATTCAGAATCGATGACAAGGTTTTTCCATTTCTTGGACACCTGAGTTAATGTACGATAATGGATCCTCGAAACCCTAGCCAAGCATTCAACAGAAGGCCAGGAATGATATATGAGGCACCATGATTCAGGATCCTCCTCCGCTAACTCCTCTGCTGACTCATTCTTTCCTGCAAATCTTGTTTCAGTGATTCTGCAAGTCACGTCATATTCTATGAACCACGCTCCCTTATTTATGTTTAATTGTTTCTACGTTAAAGCTTACTGACGGTGTTTATTTCTAAAATTCATCTTAGTTTTTTATTTTACTAAGTTATTGAATTTTTTTATTTTAATATTTATTTAAAAAAATTGTTTTTAGAAATAACAAAATTCAACTTTTACTAAACTTTAACAGCAAACATCCCTATTCAATTCGCCATCTTACTTTCACTGCTACATTAGATTTGGTAATTACTTTTAAAAAAAACTTGTTATACATTATTTGTTTTTAAGATTCATTCAATTTTTTTAAAATTATTTTTAATTTTAGATTTCGCTTATTTTACTTTGATAAAACTTGGTATACATTATTTATTTTTAAGATTCATATAATTTTTTAAATTATTTTTTATTTTAGATTTTTCTTATTACTACTTTTGATCGTCTTCTACTTTTGATCAAGAGGCGAACTACTAATTACACTCCTACATAGAATAATCCACTAACGCTGAATAATATTTAGATGTAACATAATCTCTTGTAATGATATTTTATTTATTAGGGACATCACTTCTTTTTTAAACTTACTATGTCATGTTTATTTCTAAAATTCATCCTAGTTTTTTTATTTTTTTAAGTTTTCTTATTTTGAATTTTTTATTTTAATATTTTTCCAAAAGATATTTTTCTCTTTTTCTTTGGAAATAATAAAGTTCAACCACTACTAAACCTTAACAATACTCATGTTACTTTTACTAATACATTAGATTTGACAAAAAAAAACTTGGTATACAATATTTATTTTTAAATAAATAAGCCACTCAAGACTTCTAATTTTGGGCGGGTGTCGGACCCGAAAAGAAGTTCTATTGATATTAAGACTTCTAATTTTGACCAAGAGGCCATTCATTAATATTCAAGACAAGTTCATAAAGTTATTCTTTATCATTTCAATAAAAGACACATATTATGCCTATGTCCCATACATTTACATATTCATGAATATAATCTTAAATTCAATTAATTTGACATTTATCATAATAATGACGAGTCAATGAAAAGTGGTTTAGTTATCTTCTAATTGTAAATATGTATGCTAAGTGGCAAGTGTCCCATATGCCCAATCATATAAATTAGAAGCATTCATGCATGACTTGATTATATTCCATGGATTGAAGTAGCATGGTACCTAGATAGTTAAACATGATTGTAGATCACTATCTTCCCAATTATACTCATGTGGCCTTTAGTGCATATGGTTAAGAATAATTGAGGTGTATGATGAATGATATTATAGGACCATAACTAAAATATAATTAAAATATTAAAACCTAATCAAGAATTAAGGCTAAGCTATCCTAAGTGATAAACGTCTTATCCTTGTTTGTCATACACATCCCACACTCACATTAAGGTCTACTATCTTATATGGTGCTAAATGTTAGGTAATGCAAAAGAAGCATGAACAACAAATCAATATGGTAGAAATGTGAGTACTTTGATACACGTTAAATGTTACAAAAAGAGATAAACTATATAATACAAACATTAGAGGAAGACTTGAAGTGACTTTTATTTTAGATAAGCTACAATAATAGAAGCTTATATAATATGGACATGAGCAAAGAAAATCATACAATGAGCCTATAAACAAAGCTTGCTACATCATTGTTCTAGGAAAACCATTGAAAGGAAGACCAAAAAAGACATGGGAAAAATAATTAAAAATGATTTAAAGAAATTATTAGGTGTACTAAGTAAAAGCACTGCTAGGATTAATAAATGATACATGTTATGCATAAAACCAGTCATATTTATTCTACCATAACTATCATATGTTCAAAATTAAAAGATTAATCTAAGTGCATAACAATGTGTTACAATGAAGGTAAATCAAGTTCAATATTATTGTTGTTCATGAAGATGTATCTAGGTATATGATCACTTAAATAAAATTCCTTTAATTAAGTTAACTTCATGTTGTAGGCACTCATTGATTGTTCTAATTGCTAAAAAAACAAACTAACAAGGTCTAGTTACAATGAATGATCAAAAAATGTCATAAATGTGGTTGGTGATGCATTTATATAGGCATTTATTAGCACTATATCATTGCTAATGTGGTAATGCACTAGACCCTACAACAATGCTAATACTAAAGCGTCAATGTAGCCAACCAAAAACTAAATTATATTTACATAGAATAATTAAATGATATAACATCTAACAATGTCATTAGGATAGTTTTCTTTAATTTAAAATCAATTAAATAAATATTGCACTATTTTTGCTAATGATAAGTGTAAGCATTAACTTTAATCAGTTTTTGAATTTTTTTTTAAATAGTTGCAATTTGGATCCCTATGTAGAGGCTCAATGCTTATGGAGTTAAGCATGGGAAAGTATATGAATGAGCAAAAGCTTACCTTAACTCTTAACTTATGAAATATTAAATTATAAAGTAGATAACAAATATATATATATATAACTTATGTGCTCTAAAATTAAATTAATAAATCAAAAGTAATGAAGATTCGACAATTCACAAAGGAGAATGAATTGAGTTATTATATTATAATAAAAATTACTAGAAACAATAAGGTGTCAACTTAGTGGTAATGCGTTCTAGTAGACAATACTGAGTTATAAAGTTCTAATTGGACTATCTATCTATCTTGATGTGTACCTATATTACAATTATTTTGGTTTCCAATACCTAAAGAAATTGCATGCTTTTCTCTCTCAAGGTGTGTAACTTGAGAAAATAATGTAAAACTAAAACTCAAATTTTACTTAAAAAACATTAGTGGTAACATGTATGATGAAGTAGAATAGTTGCATGAATTCATTCTTATAATATTAATTATTATTAAAACAAGGAAGGGGGTATTGAACCCCAAAAATAAAATCTATTATAAACAAAAAATGCTATAATACATCCATAAGGGGAGCACAAAATAAAGGTGAGACTCCAACATAACAAAAAAGGAAAGAACCATGTAAATATGAGCTACACTAAGACTAAGAACTTCAAAGGACCTAGCTAAAAAAGTAGTGAGTAAATGAAATTTCCATATTTCAAAGAAGACATTAAGAGCATGAATAATCAAATGAGAGGCCAATGAATATGCCTTATTTTTGTAAAAGTAGAAGCATTGTGATGCATCGTCGTTGGTTGGTTGCATTGATGAGGCCTCGTCGTCGCAGCTGACTGCATTGACGAGGCCTCGTCCATGATACCCCATCAACACATCTTGACCTGCGTTGATGATGCCTCATTGACGTAGTGTCTATCTATCACCTATAAATACACGCCTATCCATCACATTTATAGGAGTCAAGATTTCAGTAGTAGCAAAGCTCTTGCATTTTTTCCATTCAAAAGTTAGAATTTTTTTTCTAAGTGCCTGTAGCAAGAGTCATTGAGTGTATGGATCCTTATTCAAGCATTGTTGTACCTCATCATGACAGTGTGTGCAGCAATAAAGATGAGCTTTTTGATCAACCTTGCAACACCTTGAATAGATTAGTTCTTTTATTTATGCATTGAATGTTTTCAATTATTTATTAATTATTCTTGATTATTTCACAATTATTTTCCAACAATTGAGTTAATGAGATAATTAAGCTAGATAGATTAAATACATAAGTACGACTGCTTTGAGCATAGCATGTATTCACTTGGTAATCCCAACAACGTTATCACTTGGTACGCCCAGTAGTGTAGCATTTGGTCACCTAGCAGTACATGGGTTTAGGATGTGTACAGAAAGTGGGAATAGATACTTATGTTAGGATTAGTTAAATAGTAGTTAATTAATTAATTTAAATTAGTTAATCAAATTCCTTTTACCTACATTTCGATCACCCAAAACATAAAATACAAAATGATAAAAATCAAATGTCATAGTTACACTTAACCATACCAACGAACATCACAAGTGTAATTGGGAGGAAAATAATTAACTTTAAGGTTAGATTCACTTCCTAAAGGGCCAGTGCACTAGAAACAATAAAGTCTGCAAAATTCAACCAAGTCGTGCGTGAATGCTTCATGAATCGTATGGTTGGACGTAGGACTACCTCGCTGCTCATCATTGGCATTGTTTCTGGGGACTTTATTTGTGGAATGCGCGTTATTTAGGTCTAAGTGGATACCACTAATATCGTTGTACAAACTTAAAAGTCAATAACATTCCCACTATACATAAATTACAAAAGCACACTGACAATTTCATTTTGTTTTACAAAATGTCTTCTTCTTCCCGTAAGCATGACGATACTAAACTACCAATCCCACAAGAATGCAAGGTGGTATACACTCATCTAGATGAGTTTGTGCCGAATTTCATCTTAATCCTACATCAGGATGAACAAATGCAATGGTGTGATATGGAGGGCAACGTCATTTTTCCCCCCAATAGATCTATGCCAAGAATGCTAATTAAAACCCTTAAGAAGTTGGGCATAGCAGATCTTCATGAAGAGTATGTTATGGATGGATATGACACTCAAAACTATCATCCCACTGAAATACAATGTAAGTGAGAAAAACATCAAGAGAGACTCCATTAAGCCATAAAGGGGAAACATTACACTAACTCCTTGTTCCTACTAGATCAAGAGGACAATGAGGATCCTCCCTTGGAAGGTTCTCAACATGAAGAATCTCCACCCCCTGCTAATGATGGTGAGGATGTGAACTTGACCCTATGATCAACTATTCATAAATTGGATTCAAGGAAGAGTGATAACCAAGGTACGGACTTGAGTAAACATCGCAATAACAAGGGATCTAATGATGGATATTGTAAAAAGCATAAGAGTGGTGGCAGACACTACAGTGGTGGTGGCAATTTGTCTTCCTCTTCATCCTCTTCATCTAATTTTGAACATTCCTCTTCATCTAATAGTTCTCATAAAAGCCACCATCAAAACAACTATGATGAAGGTGATCAATGAAATAATAATGACTATGAAGGCCACCAAAACCGAAGGGGTGGCCGAAACCATCATCGGCATCATCAACACAACAATGATGATGAACCTTTACTGGTAACTCGACGTATGCTTAACATTGCAGAGGCAGTAAGAATTCCAACTAGGCATATAAGGATAGTCAAATCAAGCATCTAGATGTGAACAATATCCCAAATGTGAATGGGGATACAATTCTAATCCGTAGACACATCTGCAAGCTTTTCAAGATGCTTATGCCTTATAAAACATTGAGAACGAGTGGTAGAAACTCAAGCTTTTTCCAAGGACACTCATTAAGGAAGTTGAAAGTTGGTACTAGTCCTTAGAAACGGAATCTATCTAAAGATGGAGTACCATGTTAGAACTATTCAATGATAAATATCAAACGTACTCTAAAGTGTCTAATCTGAGAAGGCAAGTCCAAGGCTGGAAACAAGAAGCACATGAACCCTTGTATGCCACCATGGGCTAATACTATTCACTCTTACATAGATGTCCTAGCCATGGTTACTTTCAGACAGAATAACTTCACCACATCATAGATGGGCTCAAAGAAGAAATAAGAAGAACCCTTGGGGTGAATGCCCAAGGGAGGTTGTTTGAAATGAGAGCTCATCAAATCCAAAGGCTAATTGAGTATGTAGCAAAAGAAGAAGGTGAGTTATAGAAAAGGGAGAGTGCTAAAGAATACAATAGGGATCCATCCATTAGAAAATGAGAGGTCCAATTTTGTAATAAGGAGAAGTCACCACTTGATGAAGTGGTGAATAGAAAAACCTTGCCTATCCAAAAATCTATTTCTAACATTTTAGCCAAGGTTGACAAGTTATGGAACTCTTTGGATGTAAAGTTTCAAACTACTTTGAAGATTGTTGAAGAATCTAAAGAGCAAAGTAGTGATCGTAATAATAGACAGTGAAAAGAAGCTAAATGTGCCTACCAAAAAAGTAAGGGCAAAGTTGCTATAGTAGAGGAAGTTGTGGAGTCTGACTCTAATGATGAAACCAAATGTGACATCTATCAATATGAACATCCAAAGGGATGTTTCCCTGTGGTGTCACACTTACAAGAGTCTAGAGTGTACACATTGAACCCTTGCCTAGCATGTAGGCAAGCTCCAAGATGACTGCCTTACCCTCAAGACAATTCAAGATAGTTTCACCAGCAACAACAAGCTTACTACCCAAGTGAAACTCCTCCATAACCTTATGAACAGTACAAATAGTGGTACCAACCACAATTGTGGGGAATGCCACTGCCAAGACAACAATATCGTTATAGGCAACCAGATCCATATGGGTACTATGTTCAACAACATCATCTCCCCTAGAAGTTTGGCAAGTCATGCATCATTCCAACATCACTATTACCCTTTGGAATACCACCGAACACATTCACCATCTACTCAAGGGGAAAACCCATATTAGTATTCTTATCATCCTCCACATCCCTTTGCACCTACACCTCCACCTCCACCTTTAACTAAGTTACCTCCTCCTCCATCCATGCAAGGTGAAATTCCTCCATAGCCACAGCAACGAAATGCTATAAGGGCTGTACACTCACAACTAGTTTTTCAACCAAATGGTTTAGATAATTGATCAAGGAAGTGACCTTTTTTTCAGCCCAAGATTCCTCTCCAGCCCTCACAAACTACTCTAGCCGATCACCTTGTATCTCCAGTACTCTCATCCACTGCATCAAATACCTTCAAGCATCCTTCAAACCAAGTGCCACTTAGGATCCACATTGTAATGCTAACTCATGTTGTTTCTGACTGGATCAAGGCTGCAACCTTCCTACAAAAGGATCCGATCTAAGAAGTCTACTCATCTTTCTACAAATTGTAGGACAAGAGCCATGTAAGGCTCTTCTTAACTCTAGTTCTAGAGTTAACCTCATCTCCCATGATATGTAGAAAGCCTAGAACTTACCACCTCCTAAGAAGAGCAACATCCATTTAGAATTAGCAGATCAATTGATTATGGTCCCTTTGGGATTAGTAGGGGACATTGTGACCATTATTTATGGATGGTCCTATCCTACTAATTTTCTGGTAATCAAGGTGGAAAACTACAAAAGTGACTTTCCCATCATCATGGGAAGGGCTTGGTTAAGCATGCTTGATGCGCAAATGGGTATAAGGGACCTATCTCTTGAAATATCTAAGGAGACTGAGTTAGGAAAATTGAGGAGAAGCTTATTCCATGCATCACGTACAACAACAATGGGTGCAATTGTGTGCAAAAGATTTGGTCCTTCAAAAGCACATATATTAAGGCATGCAATCAGTGTGTGCAAGAAGTTAATATTCAACAGTGTCTATACACAGTAGCCACAAAGCAGGAGGGCACCCAATGGTTGATAGATGATTCACATAACAACATAATATGCATGGAACTAACTAAGAGTTTAACTTGTGCATATGTAGAAGGCATGGACAAAATTGAACAAGTCCATTCCCAACTCTCTAATGAAAATGATGATAACTATTGGGGAGAGTTGGAGATCCCTAATCACTTCAAGTAAGAGCCCTTAGAACTAAAAACTTTACCAATCAGAATGGAGTTTGCATTTTTTTAAAAATGGTAAATAGATCATCATTAATGCCAAACTTACTTCTAAACAAAAAGAAAAGTTGTTGAAAGTGATGAAAAAATGGTCAACAACCTTTACTTAGTCATATCCAGGATATGTCAGCACCGCATCTACACTAACCTAGCCATGAAGCTTAGAAGGCAACTGAAGAGGTGGCTAAACCCCAAATTGAAACAAATCATTAAGGAGGAAATAAAGTAACTCCTCAAGGTAGGGTTTACCTATCCAATTGTAGATAGTAAGTGGGTTAGCCCACTCATAACTATACGAAAGAAGGGTGGTAAATGGTGGGTTTGAATTGACTTTAGGTTGTTAAATATGACAACATTTAAGGATCACTTTCCTTTGTCATTTGTGGTTCAAGTATTAGACATCATATATGGGCATTGTTATTATAGTTTCTTGGACAATTATAATGGCTATAACCAAATACAAATCATGCTAAAAGACCAAGCCAAGATAACATTCATAAGTCCCTGGGGGACTTTTGCATATTGTAAGATGCCATTTGGCCTATGCAATGTCCCTGCAACATTTCAATGCTTGGTCCTTAATATCTTTCAACAACAAATCAGTAGTCGTGGTGAAGTTTTTACTGATGACTTCTGCACCTACAAAGCTACCTTTGAGCAAGCCTCNGTGAAGTTTTTACTGATGACTTCTGCACCTACAAAGCTACCTTTGAGCAAGCCTCAAACCAACTTGAGCAAGTACTGAAGAGATGTGTTGAGATAAACCTATGGCTCAATTGGCAAAAGAGCCATCTCATGGTCTAAGAATGCATTGTGCTGGGGCACCGAATTTTATAGAAAGGGATTGAGGTAAACCCAAAAAAAATAAGAGTCATCCAAGGAATAACACACCAACCAGAGACTATCAAAGATGTTCGATCATTCCTTAGACACATGGTTACTACCGATGCTTTATTGAGAATTTCTCTAAGATTGCAAAGCCATTGGTAGAGCTTACAAAGAAAGATGCACCTTTCATTTGGACCAAGGAATGTGAACACGCATTCCAACAATTAAAAAAGAAACTCGTAGAAACACCAATCCTACGAGCACAAAATTGGTCCAAACCATTCCATATCATGAAAGATGTATCTAACTATGCTTTGGGAGTAGTAGTCACACAGATGGACAATAAGAAACATCAATATTATATCCACTGTGTGAGTTGAAGCATTGTGGAGGCATAGTTAAATTACACCACCATGGAAAAAGAATTAATGGCAGTGGTGTATGTGCTAGAAAATTTTAGACGTTATGTGCTAGGTTATAAAGTATTTGTACATACAAACCACAATGCAATTCGCTTCCTTATAAATAAGTTGACTGTAAGCCCTTGTGTTATACGATGGCTTGCGATCTTGCAGGAATTCAATCTTACTATGGTAGATCGAAAAGGGATAAACAATGTGGTCATTGACCATCTTTCTTGCTTAAGATGGGATAACAAAGAGGAGGAGAGCCCACTCTCTAATCAATTTCTACATGAACTCCTCTTTATTGGAGCAATAAATGAACACACGCCTGAAAAAGCAATATGGTATAATGACATCCTCACATATCTTCTCACTCAAGAGATGTCACAAGACTTGGATTTTAGGAAATAATATTAATTTCTTCATCGGGTTAAACACTTCATGGAAATTAACTAACACCTTTACAAGGTGTGTGTTGATGGCCTAATTTGTTGGTGTGTCCCTTACAAAGATCAACTATGCATTCTCCAGGATGCTCATGAAGGACCTTGCAGAGGCCACTATGCAAGGAGATGCATGACCATAAAAATCCTAATGGCAAGATACTATTGGCCCATAATCTTTAAGGATGCCCACTAGTTTGTCAAGTCTTTTGAATGTTGTCAATGTGATGGGGGGATGATTGCTCATATGGAAGGTCCTCAACAATGGATTCAACCACTAGAACCTTTTGACATATGGGGTGTTTATTTCATGGGTCCCATCACATCCATGTCTTACGGGAAAGCATGTATTATAGTAGCATTTGACTATTGTACAAAATGAGCTAAAGTGCTAGCCGTTACAGATTGCACATCATCCACTGCCACCAGATTTATACAACAACATATTGTCAATAGGTTTGGGATGCCATGTTCACTAATTTCTGATAATGGGACTCATTTTGCAAGTGGCACATTTAGAAAATTAATGCAATGCTTGGGGGTAGAACATAAATTAACACCATCTTACCACCCCCACGCCAACAATCAAGAAAAGGTAACCAACCAAGAGATTACAAAAATATTAACATGAATCATTAGCAAATATAGGAAGGATTGGAGTACAAAACTTAATGATGCTCTTTAGGCTTACTGATCAACTTGGAAACTTCCTATTGGATATTCTCCCTATGAGTTAGTGTACGAAAAACTTTCAACACTTGAAAAACTTCCAACACTCCCAATTCAATTTGAGCTCTGTACACTCTCAACAACTTGTGATTTAAACCTTGACCTAATTTTAGCACAAAAGAAAAGATTGATTAATCTGAACGTGCTAGACGAAAATCACTTAGTGGCCCTATCTTTAAATGAGGTGAACAAGGCATTCAGCAAGCACCACCATGGCCTTAGAATTAGGAAAGTAAGGTTTCAATTAGGAGATAAGGTTCTTTACTAGAACCCTACACATGTACCTCAAAAGCAAAAATTTTAAACATTGTGGAAGGGACCTTATATAATTGATTAAACCTTTCCCTCTAGGGCCATGATAATTTACAAACCTAACAACCCAAATAGNCCTCTAGGGCCATGATAATTTACAAACCTAACAACCCAAATAAGAATTAGTTGGTCAATATCCAACAAGACAAACCTTTCCTAGAACCAAGATTGGCCAATGTAAATACCACCTCACCTAATGGACACTCACATTCTACTTTTCAGAACTCCTCCTTCCATCTCAATCATGTGGGAGATGGCCATCCATGTTGACCATTACCATAACCTCTCAGTTTTTCTACCCTTTTTTTTCACATTTTTGAGTTTACAAATTTTTTCTTTTCAAATTTTTCTAATTTTATACCATTTTTAGTACATTTAAATTTTCTTAATTATTTTACACTTTCTTATATATTTTTTACTTTATTTTTTTTCTTGTGTTTATTTTTATTAAGCATGATATTTTCTCATTTTTGCTAATAAATCTCCTTTATTTTCACAACATCCAATGTTGTTGTTGTTGTTTACTAATGATGGTTTGTGTTGAATATGTGATTTTCAATGTCTGATTTCTATATTTGAATTTTGATGTCTAATGACTTTGACATGGTTTATTTTTCATGGGACAAGTAGTGAGTCCATGTCATCCACCCATCCAAAGAACTCTATGGTTTTCCTTGTTCTAGAAATTTGAGGTCCCTTTTTCATTAAAGAAACTTTTAATTAATCAATGACCTTGGTAGTTCCAAAATTAGGAAGGATCCAAAGGTTTGTAAAGGGTGTGAATTCAAGGGAACTCAATACTCTTTGTACTCTTCTTGTTGCTTGAGTGCTTAAGTGTTTTTTCATGGACTTCTCACTGTTCCATACCACCAATGATAGGAACACAAATAACGTCATTGCATGGTGTGGTTCTCATCATTCAAAAAAATAAAAATAAATAAAAAATATGAAAATTCAAGGCACATCCCTTTGACATGAATAAGTCCTCACATGGTGTGGTTCCCATTTCAAAAAAAAACAATGGGAATTCAAAGCACACCCCTTGGACAAATAAAAGGGCTACAAGCACTGGTTATGGGACTTGAAAGACATACACCTATGCCTAAAGGTTCCCTCTAACTAAGGCCCTCTCTCTCTCACTTCCTACTTCTCTCTCCTCTTTGTGGAATGGTGGTTGTCTCGCGAGAACACTCTTGTGTCTTGAGTGGATGGATCAATCTTAAAGTGGCAATGTGAAGTCACTGAAAGCATATGATTTTGGTCTAGACTGAGGATGGAACTTCTCAGGTCATTATAACCACAAATCCACAAGGGACTTCTTATTACCTTAATTTGGAATACCATTCCACCTTCTCTATCATCCATCCAAGTTGCCATAACTCAGCTCACTAATGGGTTCTATGTTATGCTCTATGTCTTAGTCTAACATATTGGGATTCTTGAGTGGATTCTTTTGGGTCGGTCCTTAACTTGTCATTGTGCCGACCAAAATCGTCGGTGCAAGGCTGTGGTGTTTCAGTCATGATCATTAAATCAACTATGGGGCCCACAAACTCCTTATTTGAGATTATGTAAGGGTAAAAGGGGCATGTGCCTACTATGGGGAGGACCCACTTGCATAGCTTTTAACTTGATTAGTTAAGGTTCCTTACCTTTGACATTGCTAAAATCTTATATTTCGTATTTTCCATTGTGTAAACCGCTCAATACTCCATAATCTTTCATTGCATTTATCCATTAAATCAATTTTTCTCCATTTTTCCAAATTTATAAAGTTTGACACCCTTTTCTCATGATTTCATACTATTCTTGATCTTCTAAGCTTTCATTTAATCCCAATTTCATCAAAAAATTCCTTGTATTATGAAAGTTTAACCAAAGTCAACAAAAGTCAACAATGGTCAACAACTATGTCATCGAGGCCTCATCAATGTAGCCGACCCTATCAATGAGGCCCCATTGTCGAGGCCTCGTTGACATAATACAAAAATACTATATATACTGTTGGACACTTTGGAATTTTTGGTCATTTTCTCCTAACACACAAGGAATTTTTACAATTTCTTAGAGCCCAAAACTTTCCAAAGTCCATAACTTTCAAACCGTTTGTCCAAATCACTCTGTTTCTCAATCTTGCACTTACTAGAGGTAAGATCTTTATCGTGGGGGCCACAAATCTTAAGGTTTTTAATACACTTTTCAAAAAAAATTTCTAACTCCCCTAAGCATTAGTAACTTTAATCATACATAAACATGAACTTTTTCCAAGTTAACCCTTCCAACAACCTCCAGGATGATTTATCAATGATAAGGCATAAATAGAAATAACAATTAAGTTAATTAAATCATCCATAATCATTGCTTAGCCAAGTGTAACTACCCTCAAGAGTTAAGCTATCCTAATTATTTTAAGGTTACACAATGATTGCCAATTCATGGTTCTATTGTGATTATAGATGGCACCTAAATAAAAGCACCCATAGGAAGGAAAACCCTTACAACCATGGGAAAAATGACCTACAGATGGAAGGGGCTAGCAAGACCAAGGCCAAGAACAATAAGAGGTGATCCATGCAATAGGATCTCTTTGTGATGAGCCCAAAGTGGAATCTATTTGACAAATTCCATAAGAAGAACTGCCTACAAAACAATCTCAACAAGGAGAAGCACCTAGACCTATGCCTAGGCTTGAGGTCACTCTAACTCAAGGCTGCCTAGACATCATCAAGTCCTAAGAGATCCAAAGATCAGTACTTTAAGAGATAAACCTCAGGCCATTTTTGGAGAAAGCTCTAGAGGATGTCAAAACACAATTGCAAATCTCTCCCAGGTGGCCAATCATCACGACTAGTGAGGACTGGTACATAGGAGAGACTTATCTCTTCTAAAATAGTCAAAGGCCAGGGTTCGTTGTAAAAATTAAGGATGTTCATGTGTCCTACTTGGTAGAGGCCATTACATAGGCACTAGGGTTTCCTAACATGAGAACATAGCTAGTAGAAATATCAACAAAAGGTGACCTTGAGGTGAAAAGGGAGTGGACCCAACAATGTTACGAGGTGCACCATAAGGAGTCTAGCACACTCACATCGGTGAAGCAAATTTATTTCAAGATTGTAGCCTATCACCTCAATCCAATGATGAGGCCAAGTAAGGTAACTACCTTCTTGGCTCATGCATGAACTGCTCTAAGCGAGAAATTTCCCGTTAACCTTCCATAGTTGATTTATTTGGAGATTGAGAAGAATTTCAAGAAGAATGAACATGGAAGAAGGACCTTGGCCTTTCCATGTCTTATAAGAAAACCTTGCAAGAGGGAAGGTATTGTTCACTATTTCAATGACACTCTTAGGCATACTCCCTTTGCCTCATGGGTAGAAATTATGAAGGAAAAAATGTTAACAGCTATCCAATGAAGGAAAAAATGCCTCAATGAAGGAACTGCTACCACCACCACCCACTCAGGAGATAACACCAAAGGCCTACACAATCCTTGAGCGTCTGTGACAAATTTGAGAGTAGCTCTTGAGTGAACAAGAGTAGCAGGTCCATCTATGTATCAACTAGCAATGAGTCACCTTAATGAGGTGGCTTGAATAATTACTCAAATGGAGAGGGATGATTCCATTTTCTCTACCCAAAGAATGCAGCTACCTTTGAGGTCAGATCCCAACACTCAAGAGGTGATGGTCTTATTACCAACACATCATCTATTCCCAGAATTCTCTGGGAATGCTACCACTTTCTCAATGAGGTTGGAGGAAGGTGAAGAGGCAACTATCTTAGTTATGCAACACCAAGGGTAGGAAATAGTAGCAAAAGTGATAGCTGACCATGTAGTTGAAGCACTAAATGCACCTGCAGTGTCTATACTAGACATATCTACACTTCAAGATGTGCATGCATTTGCAAGCACGATCAATAGAAAATTGAACACAGCCCAATGTGAACAATTGCTGGAACAACTGGTAGGAACCGGGCAACCAACTCTAGATATCTTTGATCTTTTGGAGAACATTACTACAACCCAGTTAGAGCTACTAAATGCAAGGGGCAAATGCATTATTTTGGAAGGTCAACTAGAAACAGCCCAAGAGCAAAATCAATGCTTGGTTGTGGAGGTTGCTAAACTTTGTGCTTGACTTGCAAAGAAAACAATCCTTAGCTCAACAATGACAAGAGATGAAGCTATCAAACAGCTTCAGGAATGACTTCAAAAGGATAAGGAGGAAGTGGTAATTTCCATCTTCAAATAGTCCATGGAAAAAGTTAAAATGCATTCAATTAAAAAGAACTTAAATTAGATGCACCAAGAAAATGAGGCACTGATCACGCAAAATCAACACTTGCGAAATATTGATGCTCAAAGAGATCAAATGCAGGAATTCATTTATCCACAACACAAGTAGCTTGCCAAAGTCAACACTGAACTGAGAAAATTGGCCACAGAGAACCAAAATCTATCAATGGAGGAGGTATGCACCTTGCGATAAAAGTCTACCATTGAAATTGTCACTTGGAAGAATGAATCTCTCAAGTTTGAGAGAATGAAAAATCACTACAGGGA
The DNA here is from genome assembly GCA_015680685.1 of Gnetum montanum. NCBI lineage: Eukaryota > Viridiplantae > Streptophyta > Gnetopsida > Gnetales > Gnetaceae > Gnetum > Gnetum montanum. The sequence continues at coordinate 1,946,342 of MNCI01013895.1, read as the reverse complement.
CTAGGGTGGCTTGTAGAAGGAAATTAATGAAAAAGGCTAAAGTAAATGAAGCCCTCCAACAACTCCAGCAAGGAAGAGAGATGTGGTAGTCCATCCTTGATGGGATTGATTCCTACAACAAAGCAGAGATTCTCTTGAAGGAGTTATAGATTGAAGACATGATAGAGTATATGGAGTTGGCCAATCTTCATTAAGCAAACCTGGCAATGCTAAAAGCTGGACGATAGTGGTCAAAATTGGAGAAGCAAGTGGCTTACTCATATTTGCTATATGATGCCAAGTTCAAACACCACAAGGATACCAAGCAAAAGCTTGAGATTCCTAACGTTGAACTTGAAGTCCTAAAAGGACGATTCATAGATCAACAATCCATCACTGAGGACCTAGCCAAATGGATGAATGACTACTAGGAGATGAAAAGCACAATTCGAGCATTTGACATTGAACACAAATAGTTTGTTTCCTAGTTTGTTAATGCTAAGGAGTTGTTTCCAATGATCCTATGTCCTTGGGTGGTGCTCCTTCCAATCCACATTAAGGAAGCTATGTTGACAATGCATGATCCTAGGAGTAAAGAGAAGAAAATGAAAGCACTGCTAGATGTTTTCTACCTTCCACCTGAAGTTGTACTAGCAGCAAGACAACCATAGCCTCAACCACCACTAGTGCATGAAGCCAGTGAAGGTTCCTTAGAGCCTCTAGAACCACCATTGCCTGGGATCGTTTGATCTTCTCCAATAAGCTTCACATCATCAAGTAATGTGTTGTCCAATTTTTGAAACATTGTATCATGTTGTTCAATTTTGTGTCTTGAACACCGTCATTTTTGTAATGTCTTAATCCATAAACTTGGGTACTCCATTTTTTATCAAGTTAGTTAAGTTTATTTTGTTGAAAAGAAAAGTTAATCAATAATCCCATAACTTCCCAATTTTGTAGAAGAACTCAAGGATGAGTTTTCATTTAGTCATGGGGGTATGATGAGTCATCATTGATTGGTTGCATTGATGAGGCCTCGTTGACGTAACCGACCACGTCAATGAGGCCTTGTCCATGATACCTCATTGATGCATCTTGACCTACATCAATGATGCCTTGTCGACGTAGTGTTTATCCATCACTTATAGATACGTGCCTACCCATCACATTTATGGGGGGAGTCAAGATTTCAGTAGTAATGAAGGTCTTGCATTTTTTCCATTTGAAACTTAGATTTTTTTTCGTAAGTGCCCACAACAAGAGTCATTGAGTGTACGGATCTTTATTCGAGCATTGTTGTACCTGAGCATGATAGTGTGTGTGGCAATAAAGATGAGTTTTCTGATAAATCTTGCAACACTTTGGATAGATTAGCTCTTTTATTTATGCATTCAATGTTTTCAATTATTTGTTAATTATTCTTGATTATTTCACAATTATTTCCAACAATTGAGTTAATGAGATAATTAAGCTAGATAGATTAAATACATAAGTATAACCACTTTGAGCATAGCATGTATTCACTTGGTAATCCCAGCACCGTTATCGCTTCGTATGCCCAATAGCATAGTGTTTGGTTACCTAGCAATGGATACATGGATTGATGACATATATGAAAAGTGGGAACGGATACTTATGTTAGGATTAGTTAAATAGTAGTTAATTAATTAATTTAGATTAGTTAATCAAATTCCTTTTACCTACATTTCGAGCACCCAAAACATAAAATACAAAATGATAAAAATCGGATCCCTCAGTTACACTTAACCATACCAATGACCATCACAAGTTTAATTGGGAGGACAATGATTAACTTTAAGGTTAGATTTACTTCCTAAAGGGCTAGTGCATTGGAAATGATAAAGTCAATGGAATTTGACTAAGTCATGCATGAACGCTTTGTGATTTGTATGGTTGGGTGTATGGGTACCTCACTACTCATCACGTTGCATATCTTATGCATCTTACATAAGTTTCCATACTAAAAATAATTGAATCTTGGCCAAATACCTACATTAAAACTAATAATAAGACAAATTAAATGAAAAACTAAATGATCATATACTTAAAATTATGATTTATGAGCAATGATAATATTTTGCACAAATTACATTACTTTTATCCTTTATAGAGACCTAAATAAACTTTTCAAATAAATGTTACCCTTCAATTCATCAGATAGCAGTAGGTATTATAACCCATAACATAAGCTTTAACTAAGAGATTCCACATACCTATTCTTTCTCAAATCAGATTTGTAGTGTATATATTAACTATAACAATAATAATATACCTAAATGGGCAGAAACAACAATAATGAACCTTCAAATATCATGTTAATGAGCTTTAGCATCTTAAACACATTCATAGTAGATAGGATGGAAAAATAACCACAACCACAACCCAACATTAAAGATCATGTAGGATCTCATTTAAACAGCTCTTCAACAACTAAAACCAAGAACAAATGTAATTGAATGTTGCAATTTGCTAACAAAGCTGACTATATTTTAATTAAAGATTCTCTGTTCTACAACCCCCAAAATCAAGAACAAACAAAACATACTAGGTAGATGTACATTACTATATCCAAAAGCAACTTAAACCTACTGAATGACCTATCTTTATCAGATGCATTTTTAAGGAAAAGCTAAAAGATAATGTTTTGAAAGTATAAAGATGTTGTCACAGAATATGTAGTAGATAAGGAAACACCCAACCATACAAGATACAAGAGTTCACGTGCAATCCTGGTTGAACTCTGCAAATAAGGTAATGTGATTATCCTAGTAATTAGTTAGCATTTGCGATCATTGTCTTCCCACATGAGATAGTAAAATTAGTGCATATGGTTTAAATCACGATGAGGTATATGATATTGATGTTGTATTGGCCATTGTGCTTCTAATAAACATGAAGTGAAGGTAAAATTTTCTAAATCTAAGTAACACTGAAACAAATATAAACTAGCCTATGTGATGAGTAGCTAGTTCTAATCTTTCAATCACACCTTGGACTTCATACAAATACTACTAGGATTACCAAGTACTACACTATTAGGCGTACCAAGTGATAGTATTACTGGTTTACCAAGTAGTTACACTTATGTGCTCAAGATTAGTCATACCCATTCTACTTAATGACATTAAAAGTAAATTTTAAGAAATTGTAAACATTAACTATAAAAAAATAAAATAGTAAACTAATTAAAATAAATAAATAAAACTAAGTATTGCTACAATGATAAAAAGTAATCTTGATCTTTATTTTTGATCATGCAATGTGTCCAAGTACATCACACTCGAATAAAGACTTCATTCAATCACTTAACATCACACTATGGGAACACATTGCTAAGTACTGAATTCAAGAAAAAAAATTGAAAGAGTTTTGTTACTAAGCTATCAATCTTCTTTGGATCTATATGCCTAAGTATTGCTTATATAGGTTGGCACACATCTTGCAATATCATTTATATGATAATGTATGGTAAGATATGATATCACTGGGTCCAAATATTTGGATTTATCATACCCCCATGATTAACTGAAAACTCATCCTCAAGTTAAAATAAAATGAGGATGGAGTTCCTTACAAAATTGGGATGTAGATCTACATGACACTGACTTCTATATACATGACCCTTTAGTGCCACAATGGAGTTTATAAAAATGAACTCATGACATGATAATTTTGTTAAGGAATGAAAAAAAAAATCTAGCAAGGTTGAATGTAGCCTTCTATTGTTCTGGATGAAGGTGGCTCTTTGATGAGTCATGATTATGTCAACCCCAATATTGGATATTCGATATTGAGGCTCTAATATTGGATACGCGATATCAAGTCTTGAGAAATGATGTTGAATATCCAATATCATCTCTTCCATGCTAGCCTATAAATACAACACTTGGGTGCATGGTTGGGAGAGAGTTTTAGTTTTATATTTTAGTTATCTTTTTCATGGATTGTTGATTTTTAGTCATATTATTTCCGAGTGCATGACCACAATGTGATGTTTGTAATCGTATGGTATTCTTATTTGAGTGTGACGTACTTAGACATGTCACATGAACGAAAATAAAGATTGAGATTACTCCCATCATTGTAGCATCCACTTAGATTTATTATTGATTTAATTATTTAATTATTTACTATTTTCTTTAGTTAATATTTCCATTTATTACTATTTACTATTCTTATCATAATGACTACGACTTAATCATGAGCACTTAAGTGTAATTACTTGGTAACCCAATAGTGTATTATTTGGCAAGCCCAGTGATGTATGCTTGGCAATTCCAACAATGGTTATACGAAGTCCAAGGCATGTGTGAACAATTAGGAATACATACTCATCGCACATAGGCTAGTTTAGGTTTTAATTCCCATTGTTCATTAGCTTAATTAATTTATCTCTTTATTATCATTAGGAGCAATATAAGATTAGACAACATCACATGCCTCATTTTGGACTAAACCATACGTGACAAAGCTATAACTAATCCAAGTGGGAAGACAGTGTACTGTGATCAAGGCATAATGATTTAGATGCACAACTAGTCCCATCCACAGAATTCAATCAGATCATGCATGAATTCTTCTGATTTGTATGGTTTGGCATAGGGATACCTCACTACTCATCATTGGCATCGTTGCTGGGGATGGTGCTAATTATCTAGATTAGTTATATTATACATAATCGTTGTAAATGCATTAACGATATATCTTTCAAAAAATATTAAATCACACACATCCTAAACCAACAATAATATCTCTTTCACAAAGAAGCGATAATGCCCTATATAGCAAAACTATTCATTGGAAAATTAACAAGATATATGTTGAAGAAAGTTGGAGTGACCAATCTTATGCAAGGGTTTCATATGTTCATGATCACCTTGAAAATACTTAAGGACTACATTCACCTAAGGTAGACAACCCTGGAGGAGATGAAGTAAGTCCTAGACCAGGGAAGGCCTCAAGGCCTAGGACCTCCTTGAAATTTAGAAAGAATAAATCAAGGGAACCTAGGGAACATCGTAGAAGCCATGGCAATTCTTATAGTTCCTCATCTTCCACTTTCCTTTCAAAGTCTAGTTCTAATAAAGATGAATGTAGGTATGGAGATAAGGCTCCACTCAAGGGTTAAAATAGAAACAAAAATTAAACCCACGAGAACACTCTAAGTCATCAACATGAACATAGGCAAAATTATCACCATCAACTGAATAGGAATTTTCCTCACAACATATCTGACGATGATGAACCCTTGTTAGCCATTAAAAGCCTAATGTAGATCATAGAGGAAATTAAGATATCTTGCAAGCATCACAAAGAGAGTTGCCTACCCAAGCTTGATATGAATAATATCCCTAAGTTTCTCAGAGGCTATGATTCAGATCCACAATAATCATTTATAGGCCTTCCATGATACTTGTATCTCATACAACATTGAAAGTGGATGGCAAAATCTCATTCCTAGAACACTAATCGATAAAGTTGAAGTGTGGTATCGATCATTGAAACCAAATTCAATCTGATGATGGTCCACAATGTTGGAACTCTTAAATGAGAAATATCAAACCTATGCGAGGGTGTCCAACCTAAGGAGATAGATCCAAGGATGGAGATAAGAAAAACATGAACCCTTAAACATTGCCTTAGATAGATATTATTCTCTACTAAATAGATGCCCAAGCGATGGTTTCTCTAAGGAAAGACAACTCTTTCACATTATAGATGGGCTTCATAATGAAAACAAGGAGACCCTTGGAATGTATGCTTCAATCATTTATACGAGCTATAAACCCATTAGATTTGAGAGCTAATTGAGCATGTGGCAAAAGAAGAAGAGATATGCAAATGGAAGAACATCGAAAAATATCAAAGTGGATATATGAAAATGTTACAACTCTTGTTGAGATGTTCAAGGATAAGATCATGCAAAACAAACTAGGCAATCATAATAAACAAAGGATACAAAACCAAGAAACAGCTAGGAACACTTTTTGGCAAATAAGAAAAATGGCTGAAGAAAGTGGAGCTATAAACTCAACTACAGATGAAGATAATAGATGTGACATCTCTGCATATATGACCATCTGAAGGACCATTTTCTAGTCTTGTTACATCTACATGAGCATTAGGCAGGTGCATTAAACTTGAAGTTTGTATAGAAGCACATGCCCAGAAGATTTCCTTTTCCACACGATAATTATAGATATCCCTACAACCAACCATACTATCCTAGGGGAACTTATTACTAGCATTAACACTATCATCAACCATAATGACAATAACCACAATCACGAGGGAGGCCACCACCAAATCAAACCTATCCTTCCTATTCACTAAAATCGCATGGATATTATGTTCAACACCCTATTTCTCCAACTAGTTCTACATCCTCTACTTCAAATCGCAACTATCACTCTCTTGAGTACCATCAACCCATGACATCCCCTAATGGATCACCACCTTGCACCTCTTACCATTCATCTTACCCTCAATATTCTCATACTCCACCTCATCACATGCCATCGCTAGTGACACAGGAATGTTCAACACCACCACATCAACAAACGAATGCCACTTGTGCTTTAAATGTGCATAGACATGCTGATACTAGTAGGTTTCCAAAGAAAACTCAAAAATGTCCTTTCTTTAGGAAGGACCATAGGTGGAAGCAAAACACTCATGGACCAACCAGATCATCTAAACCAACATAATGCCAATTTGGTGCAACACCTTCCTTTTCACCACCACCATCCTCTGATCCTACACAAGGGCCGCCATCCATTATTACTCCAATTCCAAACCTAATCAATGAATCTACAAGCATGGGAAGAACAATAAATCCATGCATACCATATCATGATCAAGGGTGTAATCATGGGCTAGACATCCATCACGTTACCACACCTCATACCGTAATCCACCATATATTTAATAATCAAGTGTGTGACCAACGATTTGTCTACCCAACCACCGCAACATCAAAAGACACCTAGTGGCTTGGGAATGAACAGTTACTAATGTTTTATACATGCATGGATCCTATCTATCCACTTATTAATCCTTGTCATGGCCAAATGTTTAGTCATGGGGAATACCCCCCATTCTAATCTTTAGGATTCATAGGTGCTTTCCATCTTTTTGTTTTACAATTTTTTGTCAATTTCTTATTTCTTGATACAATTTTTCCTATTCCTTCCAACTTTGTCCATTTTTTTGTTTTCATTTTCTTTATTCTTTGTTATGTAATATCACCTATGAATAAAACAAGCATATAACCCATTGAGGTGAGGTTTTCTCTATGTTGTCAAGTCATAAGGGACTAATTATTTGATTAGTAAGACCACATCATCCATCCACTCATTCCATTAATAAGAGGTCCTTGCTCTATTCATAATGATATTCTTTTTCATCATCCAACCTATAAAGAAATCCATGATCATTATGTCTAGGTAGAAGAGCGCAGAACCAAGGGGAAATGTAAAGGGTATGACATCAAGGGGATTTGTGGATTCTCTTTGGCCACTTCTATATGTTCTATAATGTTGCTAAGGTTGTAATTATATCCTTGTAGATCTAATGAAAAATGGGAGTAAGAGTAACTTAACAAGGCACTAAATAAATTTCTAAGGGTCCCACTAGGAAGACATGTAAAGATGCTTGAAGGTTGACAACTTCTCAAACCCATCAAAAAAGAGAGAGAAAACAAAAGTATCCTCAATAGACTCCTCCCTTGGACAAAATGCCAAGTGATGTTACTCTTTACAACTATGACCATCTTATAATTTTCCACCGAAGTGATAAAATGATATGATGTCACTGAAATGTGGTTTGGACTTGGTTTGAATCTTGGAAAGAAGGGCTCATGGTTATTTAACCATTAATAACACACAAGGATTCATTATTCCTTAGGGAAGATACCTCACATGCCAATTTCTGTAGTCCTTTCTACAATCCATCTCATCTCGTTGGCCGTATGATTCTAACTTGTGGTTTTATGTAGCATAGAGTTATTATCTCAAACTAGTGGTTTTCACATGTGTGTTTTGTTGCACAGGTATGCATTGCATTCAATGCCTATGGACATTTTTAGGTGTGATTACACAAGGGCATCATCGGCTAGAGCTTGCTTTAGGGAGAACCCACTTGTGTAACTTTGTGACCTGTACTTGTTTGACATAGCCATATCATTTTTCACCTTCCAAGCACTTAATTATTGAATTTTTTTGTTTCCCTTATCATGTCATTGATCTTTTCCACAACATCGATTTAACATCCTTTTCTTGTATCTTCCAAAGCTTTAAACATCAATGAATCTGTCTTCTAACACTTCTAGTGCCTAAAACTAATTCTCCACTTACCCTAGAACTATGAACCTAACCTCAAACCTTCCAACCAATCATAGAGCTTCATTTTCCATGCTTAGTACCCTTAATTAATGCACTTTCATGGACCTTGATATTGAGTACCTAATATCAAATCAGCCTCAACATCGAATACCCAATATCAGGTTGCACAAAACCTATATATGTGACCCCCACAATGCCCAAAAATCTATTCTCTTCATTTGCATGTAGGGGAGTTTTTTTAAATTTTCTCTCATGACTCAGAGCTCTATGCAAATAACTTCTACTTGCAATATTTGGGTCTCTACCACTCCAATTCTCGTCCTATTTCAACCTATTTGATCCTAGAGTGTTCAAGTTAGTCATGGGGGGGGGGGGGGGGGGGGGGGGGGAGGAGGTTTGCTTGCATGGAAAAATTGTGTTGATTTTTTGAAATTTTCTATTTCCCAGAAGATATTATAAAGCTAAGAGTGTTAAAAACAATTTAAGTATTATAATGAACAATCAATCACATTAATGCGAGAAACCTTAATTTTTCCACCCAAGGAACCATAATCTTCACAATATGCTAGACATAAGCAAAAAGAAACTAATCACAAAGGTTCATAAACAAGATAATCACTTTTTGGGTAATATTCCAAAAAAAATTCTAACTCTGCAATCAAATAAACAAAAATTTATAATGGAACTAAGGTTATGAGTAAGGTATAAACTTAGTAATGGTAAACAATAATACCTCAGTAACATTCGATCCTCAATTAATTGTAGATGGTTCCAAAAAGAGGAGCTTAAGCAGGACCTTCATAGGGAGCAACCAAACACCTAAGGGGTGGCAGGGGCCAGCAAGGTGAGCATGCAAAGCATGAAGAACAGGAAGCCTAATCATTCAGTATTCATCAAGAGGTGCCTATCACAGGACAATTGATCCAAGGAGAGGCTATAATACCACTAGCCCCTATGCATGGACAACACCTCACGTTGTTCCCAAAATGCCTTAATGTCATTCAAGAAAAATCCATGTTGACCATGGTCATCGTGGAGATGAACTTTGGCCCATTCATGGCATTTGCCCCTAAATTCATTTGGACACAACTCCAAGTGTCACCATTGTGATTGATTCTTTTAAACAGCGGTGAATGGTACCTTGGTGAAACCTACAAATTTTGGCATAACAAAGATGAAGGTACCACTATCAAAATTTTTGGAGTTATTGTTTCATTCTCAATCAAAGCAATCAAAGAAGCTCTCAATCTACCAAATGAGGGGGCTCAGTTAGCCCATCTATCCATAAGATTTGACCCTAACACTAGAAAGTTGTGGCTGAGGTAGGCATATGGCAAGGATGACAAAACATATAATGAATTGACTTTAGAAGAGAGAATCTATTTCAAGATAGGAACATATCACATCTTTTCCACCAAGGGGCTTGACAAGATCTCCACATATGTGACCATGGGAATTTCCATACTAATGGGTAAATACACAGCTAAGCTTCCCCAATTATACTACACAAAAATTCAAAGGCAATTTGAAGAGAAGAAGGTAGATAAGACAGAACTTCCATTCCCTTGCCTAATCCAGAAACTGTGCAAGTGCACTAGAATCCTAGGTTTCACAAATGACATCCCCATGAAGGCTCAAAATTCCTCCTTTGCTGAATTACTTAAACCGGTAGCACCAAGGAAAGACCTTGGTGAAGAACTAGAATCAAAGAACGAAGCAACAAAAAAGAAAGTAGAGAAGGATCTTGAATAGCACCACAAAACATAGGTTCCACCTCCACCACCACAAGATTATAGGCTAACAATGAGCCATTTATAGAAAATTGCTAAAATGCTCAATTGGGGAGCATAGAGGAATCAAGCCTCTTTAGAGTCATTAATGATTCCATGTAGCCCACTATTTTAGTAGATATAATAAGGGTATAGATCTCACTACAATTAGGAGGAGAATCCTAGTGGTCATTTCAAATCTTTAGTAGTGCCACATCCTTCCAAGTGATGCTTGAAACAAGTCAAGGTTCCATGGTTGTGATCATGCAGAATCAAGATGTAACTGGCATAGCAAAGGTGATAACAAATCACATTAAAAAGTTTTTCAATGTACCTATTGTGCCTTAAATTGATTTGACAAAGACCAGAGATGCACAAATGCTTGTTGGGACTTCAATGACTCCTGCAGCACATGGGGATGTGTTACATCGATTGCTACAAACTGGGCAAGCAATGACCACCTTGTTTAACATTCCTAATGATGTCACTGCAGCATAGCCAAACCTCATAGCCACCAAAGGGAAGCTAGTCATGGCTAAGGTCAAAGTGGAACACATGGAAGTAAAAGTGCAATGTTTGCAACAAGAGCTAGCTGCCCTAAGAGCCAAAAGATGGGATCCTGTCAAATTTATTGTGCCTGACCAGCTAGATCAATTTAGAATAGAGTTGCTAGAAAAATTACCTGAAGAGAACAAAGCCACTATGCAAGAGAAGGAGAAGGCAGTTTGAAATGCCTTTGTTGCAAAAGCATAGACTTATGCTCATAAAAGGCATTGATCACCATGCAAGAAGAAAATAAATAGCTCGCTATAGAAAACTCATGGTTGATCACCATTGAAAAATGAAAGAATGTTCTAGAAGAAAGTGTTCATTAGTTAAGGGAATAATTGATGAGGGTCAACCAAGATATTAGCAAACTGGCCAGAGAAAACAAAACCCTCTCAATGGAGGAGGTCCACACCATTCAACAAAAGTCTATAATTAAAATAACTATAGGGCAGAATGAGGCCAAGAAACATGAAAATATGAAAGAACACTTCTAGGACTAGGTAGGCATGTACAAGTAGATAAACAAAAAATAAATTCATATGGCTAAAGCCCACATTGGATCCATGTCAACATAGAATCCTAATTAGTAGCTAATTCTAGATAGTTATGCACTAGTCCATCAGCTGAAAGTGAAGAATAAAGACCTATAAATAGAGGATTTGAAAGAATACATGGCATTGGCTAACCTTAGATATGTCAATCTTGCCATGTTAATAGCAGGTCAACCTAGAAGTGAGCTAGAGAAACAAAAAGCGACCACTTATGCATTATACGAGAAAGAGTTCGCAAAAAGAAAAGCTGCTCTACAGAAACTTCACGTTGTAAACTCAAAAATTTAGGTGATTAAAGTCTGCTACCATGGATAGAAGGATGTTGCTTTAGACCTAGCCAAGAGACTCATAGATTATCATGAGTTCAAAGAAAAGGCTAGGGTATTTGAAAAGGAGTGACAGTAGTTTGTAACCTAGTATACAACCAACAAAATCTTTCTACAACTACCATGCCCTCGAGATGTACTGGTGCCAACACACATTGATTTAGTAGCCTAGATAGTACATGATCTAAGAACAAAAGAAGAAAAGTTGTAGGTGATTCTCAATCATTACAAATTTCAAAAGCCTAGCAACAAAAAGAAGCGATCGATGGAGAAGCCAAAAACTCTAGGAACTACATGAGCTTCCCTAATTTTGTGTCTTTTAAATACTATGTCCAATTTTTTTGTAAAACACCACTGTAGCATGCAGCATGTAAGAGTACATTTTTTTGTTTGATTATTTGAGTCAATCAATAATTCCATACCTTCCCAACATTTTGTAAAAAACTTGTTACTCATTTTGTTTAACTCAAGGGTGAGTTTTTATTTAGTCATGTGGTTATGATGAGTCATGATTATGGTAGCCTCAATATCGGATATGAGATATCAAGTTCCAAGAAACGATGTCGAATATTTGATATCATCTACTCCATGCTAGCCTATAAATACAACACTTGGGTGCACAGTTGGAAAAGATTTTTAGTTTCATATTTTAGTTAGCTCTTTCATAGATTGTTGATTTTCAGTCTTTTTATTTCCCAGTGCATGCCCATAATGTGATGTTTGTAATCATATGGCATTCTTATTTGAGTGTGACATACTTGGACACATTACATGACCAAAAATAAACAAGGAGATTATCCCCATTATTGCAACATCCACTTAGATTTATTATTTATTTAATTATTTAATTATTTACTATTTTCTTTAGTTAATGTTTCCATTTATTGCTATTTACTATTCTTATCATTAAGTGGAATGAGTATGACTTAATCATAAGCGGTTAAGTGTTATTACTTGGTAACCTAGTAGTGTACTATTTAGCAAGCCTAGTTTCATACGCTTGGCAATTTCAGTAGTGGTTATACAAAGTCCAAGGCATGTGCGGATGATTAGGAATGGATACTCATTGTAGGTAACCTAGTTTAGGTTTTACTTCCCATTGTTCATTATCTTAATTAATTTATCTCTTTATTATTATTAGGAGCAACATAGGATTAGACAACATCACATGGCTCACTGTGGACTAAACCATATGTGACAAAGCTATCGCTAGTCCAAGTGGGAAGATAGCAGACTATAATCAAGGCATAACAATTTAAATACACAACTAGTCCCATCCATGAAATTCAACCAAATCGTGAATGAATGCTTGTGATTCATATAGTTGGACATAGAGGTACCTCGCCGCTCATCACTCTTCCATAGGTTTCTTTCCCTTGTTGTCAAGTTTTTTAAATTGGTACTTATTCAAGAGCTCCTACAACTACTCTTCTTTCTATTGAGGCCAACATCACCCATGCTAGGCATGGGGCCATGATCAATAATGTTTTATCTAAACAATAAATTATACAATGTTTTGAATGTCATTTCAAAATCAATTTACCTTCTAAGATGAGCTAGATTGGTTGTCTTTGTAAATGTTGAATATTTGTGAAGCTAAGAGAAGATCATTCATCTATGTCACACAACATCCAATAAATATATATATGGAAGTACATAACATTAATAGTGCCTTGATATCAAATATTTAATAGCCTCAACTTAAGCTTACTTCATAAGATCATCATTCTTCAAAGACATAGCTTACCTATAATAACCTCATTTGCCCTTAATGAGAGGATAACTCTACTGCAAATGTTTTGCTTTGTCCAACATGTTGTGACTTCACAAAAAAAACACAGTCAAAATACTATAAAATTTTTATCATGTGATTAATATATTGCATGTGCCATGAATACAACCCTACTCCAGTTGATTGACCTCACCCTTGATAAGCCACTGCCTCTACCTTAGCCACTCACACACAAAATAGAAGGCCATCCTTCCTATAGTTTCAGAATATATTGCACTATCATAGAAAACAAAAACATTTGTAATCCCATCAAACCAAGGAAGCTTGATCAGCCATTATTTATTCTTTTTGGCCTAATCTCTGAACATTTTATCCATTTTCACAAAAACAAAAAAGAATGAATGTGTAGATGCATTCTCTTGAAGCATTTTTAGAACAATGACCATGAGCACAGAGATGGTTGTAGATGCGTGAACCGTCGACCCATGGTTGTAGTTAAGGGCAGCATTTTATGGTGAACATGGTGGTAGTTACGTAGAGACGTGGGGATGTTACTAGATGTAGTGGGCATTTAAACCAACATGATGTGGGCATTTAAGCCTACGCTATAACTACAACTCCATAGCAACTATAAAGGACAACGAGATGGTGACCATAAAAGAGGGATCAGACCTCCCAAGGGCCAACTAGAAAACTAGCAAGCAGCATTTCATGGTGAGAAAAAATTGGGGGGCATCTAGGGAGGGAGCTTTCTTTCTCTCTTGTAGGCATGTGGTAAGTGACAATGCACACATGGTAGGTGACAATGGGATCCGATAGCCTTCTATCTCTCTTACAGCAGCTACAGAGATTGTAGGTGTGGGATCTGTGAGGTGCGTGAGGTTCTATTTTCTCTCTCCATTAACAATGGAGGTAATGCATGGTGGTGGTAGATTGGAATAGCAACAGTGGTGCATGGTGACTACAAACAATGATGCTACATCGATAGCAGCAAGCAGGTCATCCCTTTTCCAAGCAGTAGCTAGGAAGCCTACGATAGTGGTAGTACCTCTAGCAACTTTGGGAACAACGGTTGGTTACCTCTCTTCCATCTACAAACGACAATGTAAACACCAGTAGTGAGGCACATTTGAGTGTGTTGACAGCCAATAGAAATTAGCCATGCATCAATAGTTGCAAGCACATGGTGGCACAACAAATATGCTCTCTCTCCTCACTCCCACTTTTTAGGTAATGACGACAAACTATGATAATAATGGTCTCCCTCTCTATCTTCTCTCTCTCTCTCTCTCTCTCTCTCNCCCCCCCCCCCCCCCCCCCACTATAGCGATGTGTCTCTCTCTGTCACAAGCATCAAAAGTGGCAAACATGCAACACACAGCGTCAAGCAATAGTTCGTAGGCTACAAGCAGCACATTGCAGTTGTCTAACAATGATGATGTGGTGTAGTTGGTAGGTGGCAGAAGCTCATGCCAATAGTTAGTGGGCCTCTCTTAACCAATGGTGCAAGCATGATAGATGTGGTAGGCTCTCCCAGCAGCAAAAGTGACATGTGGTGTGACAACAACATGCATGGTAGGCTCTAAATGATGACAGTTGCTACCCCGCATGAACTACAATGAGTGGTCTCTCTCTCCTCTCTCTCACTCCCTCTCTCTCTCTCTCTCTCTATGACGACAACATTGTAGGTGGTGTATGTATAGACAACAGTTAGTAGTGACAACTGCGGCGAGTAGTCACTGGACACCACCAGTAGTGATGAACCGATCACAACAATAGGAGACCAAAGAAATGTTTAAAATTTACCAATTACTTACTATATTTGCATCCTAGGAATATAAGATAATTATTCAATATAAGTCTTCTGATTTTCAATTTGATTTATTATTTTGAAACATCACATAGCCCTCTCCAATTGAGACTATTCTCGAGTTTCTATACCCATATGGGAGGTGCCTTAGACAATAGTCTCCTCAAACAAGTTTTTATTTCCGATGTTGGTGCATCCAAAATTTATGCATCAACACCTTTTTTGTACTAGAAGAAGGTCTATTTTTCCAGCCTTTGTTTTCCCATATTATTTTTATTTTTTATCATTTTTCTTGTTCTTGACTCATTTTCTAAACCAATTTCAACACTTATTTTTTTCACTAAAATCTCTATTTTTAGCCCTAGTTTTAAAAAATCTTTTGCTTTATTTTCTAAAAATTTTTTAGCCCTTTATTTTTTGATCTCAAAAGTTCATTTCCTAAAAATTTTTATGTCTCATCACCCATTTCTAATAATTCTTTTTTTAACAAACCCTCATTTCCCAATCCCATTTCAGATTTGTGTTTTGGGAGTCCTTACCTGAGTCCTGACTTTAGTAAGGTGGTTTTATTACTCATTCAATTTTAAATTTATTTTTCTAAAATTTTGTGTTTCACTATTTTCCTTTTAAATTTTATAAATATTGCAATTTCATTCATTTATTTCTTTTTTTTAAATTAAATAGCATACTTTAGTATTTTTTGTCAAAAAAATATTATTTTAATATTTCTTTTCTTTTTATGCAATTTTATAATTTTATTTTAACATTCAAATTTTATAATTTTTCATTTTATAAGTGAACCTTCCCAACAAGAATCATTTACCTTTGCCTCTAACCAACCAAGTACTCATCACTTTACGTTAAGGAAGCAACAAGCTTCACATTTTCCAAGTTCTATCTCTAGGAGAACTCGAACTAGGATGGTAGTCAATCAACCTCCAGCATCCTTAGTGAGCAACCCTTTTAAGTTCACCAACTATCACAACATCCTGAAATCACTCCAAAATATAAATTTGTTCTTCTATTCCACAACCCCTACTAGTGATACCTGCCAACACATACAATGTTTTGAAACCTTATTAGGGATCTATAACATTGCACAAAATGACATAGTGTGTAGGGTATTTGTGACAACTTTTAGAAGCAAAGCCACCCAATGATTTTTGATGCTCCCCAATGCCTCCATTAACTCATGCCAAGAATTCAAAAAATAAGTTCCTGATTCAATTCAACAAGTTCCCTAGCCTAGCCATAGCATCAAGCAATTTCACAAACTTAAGGAAAATACCCAGAGAAAATGTCCATAACAACAACCTAAGATTCCTTCATCAACTTACCTATGTGCCAAATGAGATGCATCTGCAACTCGATAGTATCCTCAACTTCTACCTCTCTACCATTAACCCATTCTTTGCCTATGCCATAAAATCTAATCTTGACATAACAAAAATACAGGGAGTGATGGCTAAAATCATCTAGTTAGAACAAATTACCCTCATGAATAACATTCAAACCCAATTTGGGATGATGAGCATTAGCAACCTCATGCAACCTAGTCCTCTACCTTTACCAACTTTCCCAATGATCAATACCATGTTTCAAACTCCCACTCCCCTTCAACAAACTCAACCTTCAAATAATCATTTTTAAAGGTCAATGTCTTCTTTATTTCTACCATCTAACACTAGTTTGAATGATGACCAATTGAAGGCCTTAATTAAATCCATCATAAACCTAAATGGGATATCTAATCCTGTTGAACCCCCAAATCAAACTCAAAATCAAATGATCTAGGTATTCACTTCACTTTAAAAACTTTCAAATGAAGTAGTTGAACTAAAGCAGAACAACAATAAGAATCCTATACAATCTGAAAGGCCAAGTACATTAATCAATGACAACTATTGTTGTCTCCATAACACTATGTAACATTCCGAGAGGACTTGTCCTTAATTTTTAGCCTTATATGATGACAATTCCCAAAGTCAACAAAATGGGAAAACCCCTGTTATGGTCCTTAATGTACCCCATGAAGCAAAAAATGAAGGGGTTTCCTCATTCAAACAAGTTATTATAAGCAACCCCAACCTTCATAACAATCGCTACTATAGAATTAGCAACATTGTAAACACCACACAGCAACAAACTAGGAATGATCCTTATAATCCCCCAAATAGAAGAGCTTCTAGTCAAAACAACACAAATACTCAAACTGAGTCATCCCAAACAAATTCTCCACAATAACCAAATCCCTCTTCTATACTTAGAACAACTCCACCTCAACAAGAAGCCAAAGATGAACATAAGACTTACAATCTAGTTGAGAATTTGAAGAAAATTAATGCTAACATTTCAATGTATGACCTTCTACAAATGAAATGAAAGATGTGATCCAAGAGATAGTTCATAGATTGGAACCCAATAAAGGAAAATCCCCAATCCCCGAAAGACAAGTTCACTTCGTAGAAAGTCCTAATGTGTTATCAATACAAAACACAAGAAATTCCATGATGAGAAAGAAAGAGCAACCTCCTTTCATAACAATGCTAATTATTTTAGGAAATAACATTCATAATTGTTTGATGGATTCTAGAGTAACTATTAGTGTCATGTCACTTAAGGTATGTAAGACCTTAGGAGCATAGATGCTACCACAAATGAGAAGTGTGATACAACTTGATGGGTCTAACGTACCTATAGTAGGGTCATTAAAGAGAGTGAAAGTACAACTTAAACAATGCCCTACAATTACATGTTATATGGATATCTTAGTAGTTGACATGTCATCCACTTATGGTGTGCTCTTATCTAGGACTTTTAGAGCCAAGTTTGGGGGGCTTCTTTAGGTTAGATTTCTCAAAACTATTAATCGTTATCAAAGGAAAATTGGAATATATGGTCATACCAAGAGAGCCTTTCTATAAACAAGTAGTTACAGCCTTTGATCAACAAAATCAATCTTTGGAAAATCAAAACACAAACCTTTATATCAGAGTAATTGAGGTTGAGCATGGTGAACATGGGATAAATGATCAGGTGAGTGCTTTTTCTCATCCAAATTCCACCCAACCCTACCAAACTTCTAGAGAAGGTGAAGAAATCGATGAAGATGCCTTACCTCATCATCAACATGATGGAAAGGGATTTCTTCTGAATGACCTACCACCTTTAGGGAAGGACAAAGACATAAATAAGATCATATCCCTTAAAACATTAGAAGGTATGCAAGATTTTGATGACATATCCATTGAACATGTTCTTAGAGAAGCTATATTCAATGACTCACAAAAGCTAAGACCTATTAGACCTAAGATTGAAACTTATATGAAAGAAGAACTTGATGAACTTCTAGGATCTAAAATTATTCATCATACAAAACATTCAAATTTAGTGCTTAATAGAAGACAAGATATTAAATTATAATTAGGTCTTGATTTTTGTAATCTTAACATTGACAAATTATTAAAAGGTGATTTGAAAAGAGATATGCAATTAAAGTCTTTAAGATAGGAGATCTAGTCTTAAAAAGAGATGCATCTGGTTAGACCGATCCTCAAACTAAGTTTTCTCCTTTGTGGTCTAGTCCATTCCAAATTACAAATATCATTGGCCCCAATGTGTACAAAATTGTTGATTTGCAAGGACATAGGTTACATAGGAGCTTTAATACATTTCACTTAAAGTTTTTCTACTCAAGTGCCCCATGTGGACATCTAGTAGATTCTTAGTTGCATGTTTTCTTTTCCTTCACCATGCATTTCATTTGTATATAGTTGCATTTGCTTATTTTCTTTGCATTTCCATTATGTCTTTCTTAGAATATTAGTTTACATTTGATTTGTTCTTTTCATATGATTTTAATAATCATTATGGTCGTTTGAGTTACTAGGCATTGGATCATCAGAACACCATTGGAAAATAATGTAAGCATAATACTTTATATGATATATCTTATCACTATTACTTAAAATCTCCTTTATATTATATAATTCAATAATGCTATGATTCTTCCCTATCTTTTTCAAGGTTTTAGTTTATTTGTTATGTTGGATTATGGAGGATGGGACTTATGCTAACTTATCATGTAATCATCATGATCATGTGAGTGTAGGATATGTGACATTGGAGAATGGTTAGCCACAATCACTAGGTAACCTTGGAAAACTCCATTTTCCCTCTCCTAAGCCCTAGCCCTTAAGTGTGATGATCCATGGATATCCTATGAGCAACAGGGTGAAGTGTGTTCATCTTCACTTGAGAACCCTTAGCCACCCAGGAGACTTGCTATGATGCCATCATATTGTAATTAAAGGCACATACATGAGGGTTCAATTGCACAATGGGAAAAGTTTCAAACGGACCATGTTCTTTGGTAGTGCAACTAATCAGCCAAATTTGTGTTGGAATTCCTACCTTAAGAATGAAGTACACCATGAGCAAACTTTTCTAAAAAAAGAAAAAAGAAAAAAAAGAATGAGGTTCGTGTTCATTGGTAGTGTAATAAGTTCTTGAGTGTGATGGGATCTGGCAGTAATCCTCATCCTAGCCTTCATTTTCTTTTCCCTAAAATTCAAAAAAAAAAAGAGAAAAGCAAATAATCCTTTTTCACCCATTTCTTTTCTAAATGTCAAAAAAAATCCAAAGGAAAAATCTAAAAGTTGTGGCTAGCTATGACTTAACTTAAGCTTTTCCTCCTGATTAAATTTGGCATAAGTCTCGTGCTCAAAGGAGTCCACATACTTTTTACTCTTACCTTGTGAGAAGATTGGGAATGAGATCTCAATTATATATATATATAGTTAAAATTTAAAATTATATATTTAGAGTTTGATTAAATAAGATGGTGTGGTAAGGATGGCCCACGACTAGTTCTCTTTGATGATATGGTTATTTTAATCATTTTTAGATCAATATAGTTTATTTACAAGTTTCAATTTATTCATTTTGTGATGTTTTTGATGCTCTATTTTTTGCACTTCCTTTTAAAATTTTATGGTTTTCGCTATCCTTGCACTTGCATGCAATTAAAGTTTTGGGGCTAAGTGTTGAGGCCAACATTGCCCATGCCAAGCACACGGCCATGATCAACAATGTTTTATCTAAACAATAAATCAAACAATGCTATGAATGTCATTCCAAAATCAATTTACCTTCCAAGATGAGCTAGATCAGCTGTCTTTGTAAATGTTGAATATTTGTGAAGCTAAGAGAAGATCATTCATCTTTGTCACATAGCATCCGATAAATATATATATGGAAGTACATAACATCAATAGAGCTTTGATACCAAATCTTTAATAACCTCGACTTAAGCTAGCAACTTCTTACTTAACAAGGAAAAAAAGCTTACTTGGTAAGATCATCATTCTTCAAAGATATAGCTTGCCTATAATGACATCATTTACCCTTAATGAGAGGATAACTCTACTGCAAATGTTTTGCTTCGTCCAATGTTTGTGAGTTCACAAACAAAACATAGTTAAAATACTATAAAATTTTTACCATGTGATTAATATATCGCATGTGCCACAAATATAACCCTACTTCCATTGATTGACCTCACCCTTGATAAGCCACTGCCATAACCTTAGCCGCTCACACATAAAACAAAAGGTCATCCTTCCTATAGTTTTAGAATATATTGCATTGTCGTAGAAAATGAAAACATTTGTAGTCCCATCAAACCAAGGAAGCTTGATCACCCATTATTTATTTTTCTTGTCCTAATCTCTAAACATTTTCTTCATTTCCACAAAAATAAAAAAATTGAATGCACATATGCAATCTCCTAAAGCATTTTCAAAATAATGACCACGAGCATGGAGATGGTTGTAGATGAATGGACTGTCAACACATGGTTACAATTATGAGTGACATTTCATGGTGAATGTGGTGGTAGTTACACAAAGATGTGGGGACATTACTAGATGTAGTGGGCATTTAAATTGGTGTGACATGGGCATATAAGCCTATGCCATAACTATAGCTCTAGAGCGACTATAAAGGATGACAAGACAGTGACCGTGAAAGGGAGATCAAACCTCCGAAGGGCCAACAAGAAAACCAGTAACCAGCATTTCATTGTCAATAGATGTTGGGGGGCATCTAGGAAGGGAGCCTCCTTTCTCTCTTGCAAGCACATGGCAAGTGACAATGCATGCATGGCAGGCAACAATCAGATCTGATAGCCTCCTCTCTCTCCTATAGTGGCTACAAAGATGGCAAGGATGAGATTTGCGAGGTGCGTGAGGTTTTGTTTTCTCTCTTCATCAATGAAAGAAGTGATGCATCATAGTGGTGGATCAAGACAACGATAGTGATGCATAGTGACTACAAATGGTGACGCTACACTAGCGACAGCAAGTGGGCCTTCCCTTTCCCAAGTGATGAGACGCCATATGCACTAGGCCGCGATATGCACTAGGCCGCGATATCACGTACGCGATATCGCGACCGCCGCGATATCGCATCCCATGCGATATCGCGTACGCGATATCGCAGCCAGCTGCCATATCTATAAATAAGAGGCGGCACTC